>SJXQ01013116.1:0-11629 GCA_006408695.1 Aepyceros melampus | reverse complement strand
GTGTCCGACTCTGTGTGACCTCATAGACGGCATCCCACCAGGCTCCCCCATCCCTGGGATTCTCCAGGCAAGAATACTTGAGTGGGTTGCCATTTCCTTCTCCAATGCATGAAAGTGAAAAGTGAAAGGAAATCTCTCAGTCGTGTCCGACTCTTAGCGACCCCACAGACTGCAGCTCATCAGGCTCCTCCATCCATGGGATTTGCCAGGCAAGAGTACTGGAGTGGGGTGCCATTGCCTTTTCCATACTAGTGTGTGAGATGAGTGCAATTGTGTGGTAGTTTGAGCATTCTTTGGCATTGCCTTTCTTAGGGATTCAAATGAAAACTGACCTTTTCCAGTCTTGTGGCCACTGCTGCATTTTCCAAATTTGCTGGCATATTGAGTGCAGCACTTTCACAGCACCATCTTTTATGACTTGGAATAGCTCAACTGGAATCCCATCACCTCCGCTAGCTTTCTTCGTTGTGATGCTTCCTAAGGCCCACTTGACTTCACATTCCCCGATGTCTGGCTCTAGGTGAGTGATCACACCATTGTGATCATCTGGGTCATGAAGATCTTTTTGTATAGTTCTTCTGTGCATCCTTGCCACCTCTTCTTAGTATCTTCTGCTTCTGTTAGGTCCATACCATTTCTGTCCTTTATTGAGCCCATCTTTGCATGAAATGTTCCCTTGGTGTCTCTAATTTTCTTGAAGAGATCTCTAGTCTTTCCCATTCTGTTGTTTTCCTTTATTTCTTTGCACTGATCACTGAGGAAGGCTTTCTTATCTCTCCTTGCTGTTCTTTGGAACTCTGCATTCAAATGGGTACATCTTTCCTTTTCTCCTTTGCTTTTTGCTTCTTTTCACAGCTATTTATAAGGCCTCCTCAGACAGCCATTTTTCTTTTTTGCATTTCTTTTTCTTGAGGATGGTCTTGATCCCTGTCTCCTGTACAATGTCACGAACCTCCATTCTTAGTTCATCAGGCACTCCATTAGAACTAGTCCCTTCAATCTCTTACTTACACTGTATAATTGTAAGGGATTTGATTTAGGTCATACTGGAATGGTCTAGTGGTTGTCCCTACTTTCTTCAATTTAAGTCTGAATTTTGCAAATAGGAGTTGATGATCTGAGCCACAGTCATCTCCCTGTCTTCTTTTCTGCTGACTGTAGAGAGCTTCTCCATCTTTGGCTGCAAAGAATATAATCAATCTGATATCAATATTGACCATATGGTGGTATCCACGTGTAGACCCTTCTCTTGTGTTGTTGGAAGATGGTGTTTGCTATGACCAGTGAGTTCTCTTGGCAGAACTCTATTAGCCTTTGCCCTGCTTCATTCTGTAATCCAAGGCCAAGGTGTTTCTTGACTTCTTACTTTTGCATTATAGTCCCCTCTAATGAAGGACTTCCCTGGTGGCTTAGAGGGTAAAGCATCTGCCTGCAAGGCAGGAGACCCAGGTTCGATCCCTGGGTTGGGAAGATCCCTTGGAGAAGGAAATGGGAACCCACTCCAGTATTCTTACCTGGAAAATCCCATGGACAGAGGAGCCTGATAGGCTACAGTTCATGGGGCTGCAAAGAGTCGGACACGACTAAGTGACTTCACTTTAACTTTTAACACCCCTCTAACAAAAATGACATCTTTTGGGGGTGTAAGTTCTAAAAGGTCTTATAGGTCTTCATAGAACTGTTCAACTTTAGCTTCTTCAGCATTACTGGTCAGGGCATAAACTTGGATGACTGTGATATTGAATGGTTTGCCTTGGAAATGAACAGAGATCATTCTGTTGCTTTTGAGAGTCCTTCCAAGTACTGCATTTCAGACTCTTTTGTTGACTATGATGACTACTCCATTTCTTCTAAGGGAGTCTTGCCAACAGTAATAGATATAATGGTCATCGAATTAAATTCGCCCATTCCGGTCCATTTTAGTTTGCTGATTCCTAAAATGTCAACATTCATTCTTTCCATCTCCTGTTTGACCACTTCCAATGTGCCTTGATTCATGGACTTAAATTTCAGGTTCCTATGCAATATTGCTCTTCACAGAGTCCCACTTTGCTTCTATCACCAGTCACATTCACAAGTGAGTGTTGTTTTTGCTTTGGCTCCGTCTCTTCATTCTTTCTTGAGTTATTTCTTCATTGATCTCCAGTAATATATTGGGCACCTACGGACCTGGGGAGTTCATCTTTCAGTGTCTTATCTTTTTGCCTTTTCATACTGTTCATGGGTTCTCAAGGCAAGAATAATAATAGGACTCCTTCTTTTGAAGGACGTCACCATTATCTTCATTATCTCCACCATAGTTTAGACGCAGGTAAATAGCTGGGGAGGAGGCCTAACAAATAGCTGTGAAAAGAAGAGAAGCAAAAAGCAAAGGAGAAAAGGAAAGATATACCCATTTGAATGCAGAGTTCCAAAGAACAGCAAGGAGAGATAAGAAAGCCTTCCTCAGTGATCAGTGCAAAGAAATAAAGGAAAACAACAGAATGGGAAAGACTAGAGATCTCTTCAAGAAAATTAGAGACACCAAGGGAACATTTCATGCAAAGATGGGCTCGATAAAGGACAGAAATGGTATGGACCTAACAGAAGCAGAAGATACTAAGAAGAGGTGGCAAGGATGCACAGAAGAACTATACAAAAAGATCTTCATGACCCAGATGATCACAATGGTGTGATCACTCACCTAGAGCCAGACATCGGGGAATGTGAAGTCAAGTGGGCCTTAGGAAGCATCACAACGAAGAAAGCTAGCGGAGGTGATGGGATTCCAGTTGAGCTATTCCAAGTCATAAAAGATGGTGCTGTGAAAGTGCTGCACTCAATATGCCAGCAAATTTGGAAAATGCAGCAGTGGCCACAAGACTGGAAAAGGTCAGTTTTCATTTGAATCCCTAAGAAAGGCAATGCCAAAGATGCTCAAACTACCACACAATTGCACTCATCTCACACACTGTTAAGTAATGCTCAAAATTCTCCAAGCCAGGCTTCAACAATATGTGAACTGTGAACTTCCATATGAATAAGCAGGTTTTAGAAAAGGCAGAGGAACCAGATATCAAATTGTCAACATCCGCTAGATCATTGAAAAAGCAAGAGAATCCCAGAAAAACATCTATTTCTGCTTTATTGACTATGCCAAAGCCTTTGACTGTGTGGATCACAATAAACTGTGGAAAATTCTTCAAGAGATGGGAATACCAGACCACCTGACCGGCCTGTTGAGAAATCTGTATGCAGGTTAGTATGGAAAAGGCAATGGCACCCCACTCCAATACTCTTGCTTGGAAAATCCCATGGACAGAGGAGCCTAGTGGGCTACAGTCCATGGGGTCACGAAGAATCGGACACTTACTGAGCGACTTCACTTTCACTTTTCACTCTCATGCATTGGAGAAGGAAATGGCAACCCACTCCAGTGTTCTTGCCTGGAGAATCCTAGGGACAAAGGAGCCTGGTAGGCTGCCGTCTGTGGGGTCGCACAGAGTCGCACATGACTGAAGCGACTTAGCAGCAACAGCAGCAGCACACACTAGTAAAGTAATGCTCAAAATTCTCCAAGCCAGGCTTCAAAAATATGGGAACCATGAAATTCCAGATGTTCAAGCTGGTTTTAGAAAAGGCAGAGGAACCAGATATCAAATTGCCAACATCCGCTGTATCATCAAAAGAGCATGAGAATTCCAGAAAAACATATATTTCTGTTTTATTGACTATGCCAAAGTCTTTGACTGTGTGGATCACAATAAACTGTTGAAAATTCTTCAAGAGATGGGAATACCAGACCACCTAACTTACCTCTTGAGAAATCTGTATGCAGGTCAGGAAGCAACAGTTAGAACTGGACATGGAACAACAGACTGGTTCCAAATAGGAAAAGGAGTACATCAAGGCTGTCTATTGTCCCCCTGCTTATTTAACTTATATGCAGAGTACATCATGAAAAGTGCCAGGCTGGATGAAGCACAAGCTGGAATCAAGATTCCTGGTAGAAACATCAATAACCTCAGATATGCAGATGACACCACCCTGATGGCAAAAAGCAAAGAGGAACTAAAGAGCCTCTTGATGAAGGTGAAAGAGGAGAGTGAAAAAGCTGGCTTAAAACTCAATATTCAGAAAACTAAGATCATGGCATCTGGTCCCTCACTTCATGGCAGATAGATGGAGAAACAGTGGAAACAGTGTCAGACTTTATTTTGGGGGGCTCCAAAATCACTGCAGACGGTGATTGCAGCCATGAAATAAAAAGATGCTTACTCCTTGAAGAAAAGCTATGACAAATCTAGACAGTATGTTAAAAAGCAGAGACATTACTTCACCCACAAAGATCCATATAGTCAAAGCTATTGCTTTTCCAGTAGTCATGTGCAGATGTCAGTTGGACCATATAGAAGGCTGAACGCCAAAGAATTGATGCTTTCTAACTGCGCTGCTGTAGACGACTCTTGAGAGTTCTTTGGACAGCAATGAGGTCAAACCAGTGAATCCTAAAGGAAATCAACCCTGAATAGTCATTTGAAGGACTGATGCTGAAGTTGAAGCTCCAATACTTTGGCCACCTGATGCGAAGATACAACTCAATGGAAAAGACCCTGATGCTGGGAAAGATTGAGGGCAGGAGGAGAAGGTGACTGAGGATGACATCGTTGGATGGCATCATCAGCTAACTCAGTAGACATGAGTTTGAGCAGAGTCTGGGAGATAGTGAAGGACAGGGAAGCCTTGCATTCTGCAGTCCAGAGAGTTGCAGAGTCAGGCATAACTGAATAACTGGCTGATTCATGTCAATGTATAGCAAAACGAATACAGTATTGTAAAGCAAAACAAACTAAAAAATAAAAATTCATTAAAGAAAAATAAATAAAAATAAAAGAAAAAATAACTAGGCTCAGACACATCTTTATTAATCAAAATAGGGACTATTACAGTAAACAAATTATTACTGATGAGAAATAAGTTTGTGTATTCCTTTAGCATAAAAATTCGTGATTTGGGATTCGACAACATTCTGGAAAGCATATTGTGCATCGTGCTGATTGTGGAAGCTTTTTCCCTGCAAAAAGCTTGAAGAAGTGGTAGTTGGCTGGTGAGAGGTCAGGTGAATATGGCAGATGAGGCAAAACTTGAAGCATTAGTTGTGCGAAGTGTGGTTGGGTGATGTCATGGAGAAGAATTGGGCCCTTTCTGTTGACCAATGCTGGCTGCAGGCATTGCAGTTTTCAGCGCATCTCATCAATTTGCTAAGCATAATTCTGAGATGTAGTGGTTTCGCCGGGATTCAGAAGCTGTAGTGGTTCAGACTGCTAGCAGACCACCACACAGTGACCCTGATCTTTTTTTGGCACAGGCTCGACTTTGGGAAGTGTTTTGGAGTATCTTCCAACCACTGAGCTGGTCATCACTGATTGTTATATACCATCCACTTTTCATAGCATGTCACAGTCTACCCGATTGAGAAATGATTTGATGTTGCATAGAATAAGAGAAGAGGAGACGTCGAAACAACGATTTTTTAAATTTTGGTCAGGTCATGAGTCACTCACTTATCGAGCTTTTTCACCTTTCCAGTTTGCTTCAAATGCCGAATGACCATAGAATAGTTGATGTTGAGTTCTTGGCAGCTTCTTGTGTAGTTGTAACAGGATCATTTCTGATGATTGCTCTCGGTTGTTGTTAACTTCTGATGGCCGGCCACTGAGCTCCTCATCTTCAAGGTTCTTGTCTCCTTTGGAAAACTTCTTGAACCACTGCTGTGCTGTATGCTTGTTAGCAATTCTTGGACCAAATGCATTGTTGATATTACAAGTTGTCTCACTGCTTTATGACCCATTTTGAACTGGAATAAAATCTCTCAAATTTGCTTTTTGTGTAACATCATTTCCATAGTTAATATTAAATAAACAGCAAGTAATGTCATTGGCAATGTCATTGGCAAGAAAACAGACTAATGTGCATTAAATGATGTATAACATAACCACATTTAAGAATGTATTCCAGTATCAAAGGCAAATGTCAACAATGCAAAAACTACAATTACTTTTGCACCAGCCTAATAGAATAATTGGTCATCTATATGCAAAAGAAAATCTATACTCATATATTACATCTTTCACTATTATTAACTTAAAATGGATCATAGACTTACATGTAAAAGACACAACTGTAAAACTGCTAGAAGAGAACATAGTAAAAGATCTAGGTAACTTTGTGTTTGGCAAGGACTTTGTAGATAAAACATCAAAAATGTGATCCATGAAAGAAAACATTGATAAGTTGAACTTGATTAAAGATAAATCTTCTCTGCAAATACTGTATTAATAGGATGAAGACAAGTGGAGATTGAGAAGAAAAGAGTTGCAAAACAGAATTTAATAGAAGATTAGTATCCAAAATATACCAAAAAACTTTAAATTTAGTAATAAGACAGCAATCAATGCCATTTTAAAAAAAGGGGATGATCTGACCAGATGATTGACAAATAAAATATACAAATTAGCATATGTAAAGATGCTCAACATCAGAGGGCATTCAGTTCAGTTCAGTCGCTGTTGTGTCTGACTCTCTGCGACCCCATGAATCACAGCACGCCAGGCCTCCCTATCCATCACCATCTCCCAGAGTTCACTCAGACTCATGTCCACCGAGTCAGTGATGCCATCCAGTCTTCTCATCCTCTGTCGTCCCCTTCTCCTGCTGCCCCCAGTCCCTCCCAGCATCAGTCTTTTCCAATGAGTCAACTCTTCGCATGAGGTGGCCAAAGTACTGGAGTTTCAGCTTTAGCATCATTCCTTCCAAAGAAATTCCAGGGTTGATCTCCTTCAGAATGGACTGGTTGGATCTCCTTGCAGTCCAAGGGACTCTCAAGAGTCTTCTCCAACACCACAGTTCAAAAGCATCACTTCTTTAGCACTCAGCCTTCTTCACAGTCCAACTCTCACATCCATACATGACCACTGGAAAAACCATAGCCTTGACTAGATGGACCTTTGTTGGTAAAGTAATGTCTCTGCTTTTGAATATGCTATCTAGGTTTGTCATAACTTTTCTTCCAAGGAGTAAGCATCTTTTGTTTCATGGCTGCAGTCACCATCTGCAGTGATCAGATGCCATTATGGAATTGCAAATTAAAACAACAGAAAATAGGACTTCTCTTGTGGCTCAGTGGTCAAGAATCTGCCTGCCAATGCAGGAGACATAGGTTCAATCCCTAGTCTGCGAAGATCCCATGTGCCACAGAGCAACTAAGCCCATGCGTCACAACTATTGAGCCTGTCCTCTAGACCCCAGGAACCACAAGTATTAAAGCCAGTACACCCTAGAGCCTGTGCTAGCAACAAAAGCCACTGCAATGAGAAGCCTGTGCATCACAACTAGAGAGTAGCCCTTGCTTGCCACAACTGAAGAGCCCACATAGCAATGAAGACCCAGCATAGCCAGTGCTGCTGCTGCTAAGTCACTTCTGTGCGACCCCATAGACAGCAGCCCACCAGGCTCCGCCGTCCCTGGGATTCTCCAGGCAAGAACACTGGAGTGGGTTGCCATTTCCTTCTCCAATGCATGAAAGTGAAAATTGAAAGTGAAGTCGCTCAATTGTGTCCGACTCTCAGCGACCCCATGGACTGTAGCCTACCAGGCTCCTCCATTCATGGGATTCTCCAGGCAAGAGTACTGGAGTGGGGTGCCATTGCCTTCTCCGAGCATAGCCAATAAATAAATAAAATAATTAAAAAAAAAAAAACAGAAAATAACCAAGTTAAGCTTAATAGACAAAAACAAGTCTGTGTCCATGGTGAGTAAGAGGGAAGAACTGTAGGTATGATGTAGCACAGCTGTGTCTGTATCCAGGGCTTAATGCTTGGGGGTTATTTATTTGGTTCTGAGATTTAGATATAAGAGCCAAGTCAGGGTTACACAGGACTGGTGGAGGCATAGGGGAGTGGAACTTTGGCCATCAGAATTTATTAGACTGGAATCCATTTTGTTATTGTTCAGTAGCTCAGTGTTGTCTGACTCTTTGTGACCTCAGGGACTATAGCCCACCAGGCTTCCCTGTTCTTCACCATCTCCTAGAGCTTGCTCAAACTCATGGCCATTGAGTCAGTGATGCCATCCAACCATTTTGTCCTCTGTCATCCCCTTCTCTTCCTGCCTTCAATCTTTCCCAGCATCAGGGTCTTTTTTAATGAGTCAGGCTCTTCGATTCAGGTGGCCAAAGTATTGGAGCTTCAGCTTCAATATCAGTCCTTCCAATGACTATTCAGGGTTGATTTCTTTAGGATTGACTGGTTTGATCTCATTGCAATCCAAGGGACTCTCAAGAGTCTTCTCCAACACCACAGTTCAAAGTGTCATTCTTTGGTGCTCAGACTTCTTTGTGGTTCAACTCTCACATCCATACATGACTACTGGAAAAACCATAGCTTTGACTATATGGACCTTTGCTGGCAAAGTGATGTCTCTGCTTTTCAATACACTGTCTAGATTTGTCATAGCTTGTCTTCCAAGGAGAAAGGAAAGCGAAAGTGAAGTAGCTCAGTCGTGTTCGACTCTTTGCGACCCCCTGGACTATAGCCTACCAGGCTCCTCCCTCCATGGGATTCTCCATGGCAAGAATACTGGAGTGGGTTGCTATTTCCTTCTCCAGGGGATCTTCCTGACCCAGGGATCAAGCCCAGATCTCCCGCATTGCAGGCAGACGCTTTAACCTCTGAGCCACTAAGGAAGTTTAAGGAGCAAACATCTTCTAATTTCATGGCTGCAGTCGCCACCTGCAGTGATTTTGGTGCCCAAGAAAATAAAGTCTGTCACTGTTTCCATTGTTTCCTCATCTAGTTGCCCTGAAATGATGGGACCAGATGCCATTATCTTAGTTTTCTGAATATTGAATTTTAAGCCAGCTTTTTCACTCTCCTCTTTCACCTTCATCAAGAGGCTCTTTAGTTCCTCTTTGCTTTTTGCCATCAGGGTGGTGTCATCTGCATATCTGAGGTTATTGATGTTTCTACCAGGAATCTTGATTCCAGCTTTTGCTTCATCCAGCCTGGCAGTTTTCATGATGTACTCTGCATATAAGTTAAATAAGCAGGGTGACAATAGACAGCCTTGACGTACTCCTTTCCCAATATTGAGCCAGTCCTTTGTTCCATGTCTGGTGCTTGACCTGCAAACAGGTGTCGCAGGAGGCAGGTAAGGTGGTCTGGTATTCCCATCTTTTTAAGAATTTTCCACAGTTTGTTGTGATCCATACAGTCAAGGGCTGTAGTGTAATCAATGAAGCAGATGTAGATGTTTTTCTAGAACTCTCTTGCTTTTTTGATGATCCAACATAGCATTTCATTTAGGATGAAATAAATACTGCTTACCAGTCAGGCAGATATAGGTCAGCATTCTTTTAATATTTAAAGCTTTTCTTTTCCCCATTGACTTTACAGATGAAACAATTCATCCAAGCTGGTTTCCTCACATGTAACATGAAGGTAATAGTTTATTTCAATAATAGTTACGTACTCCTTTCCCAATATTGAGCCAGTCCTTTGTTCCATGTCTGGTGCTTGACCTGCAAACAGGTGTCGCAGGAGGCAGGTAAGGTGGTCTGGTATTCCCATCTTTTTAAGAATTTTCCACAGTTTGTTGTGATCCATACAGTCAAGGGCTGTAGTGTAATCAATGAAGCAGATGTAGATGTTTTTCTAGAACTCTCTTGCTTTTTTGATGATCCAACATAGCATTTCATTTAGGATGAAATAAATACTGCTTACCAGTCAGGCAGATATAGGTCAGCATTCTTTTAATATTTAAAGCTTTTCTTTTCCCCATTGACTTTACAGATGAAACAATTCATCCAAGCTGGTTTCCTCACATGTAACATGAAGGTAATAGTTTATTTCAATAATAGTTCATACTGTCCAATATTTTTGTGAGTTAATACACAAAATGTTTAAAATAGGACCTTCCTCGGTTCAATAAATGTTAATGAGTTGTACTGTCTGTTCTCTAAATGAATTAACAATAAAATGTCTAACAGACATTTCAAAATCTCACAGTATAATCTGTCAGCTGGTAGTAGATTCACTCTTCTGTTAGTATCTTGAAATCAAGATTTCACTATATCCAGAATTACCACATAGGACTGCTAATATGACTTTGGATAAATCTGTAAATTTTTAGAAAAAAAAAAAAAAAAGAATGGAACTACAAGTAAAGGTCACCTCCATGGGAGTGGCGATTTCTTTTTTGTTGTGCCAAGGACAAAGTAGATGCTCATATATATATACTCGTTGAATGAACGCAAGGCACCAGCCACTTGAAGGAGGAGAAAGAACAGTTCAGAGAGGCAAAGAGATTCACATACACCCACAGATCTCAGCAGAGCTCAGACTCCCTTCTTTAAGCCTGGCATTCACCCGAGAGAGAGAGTATACTTTGGAACAAAGAAAACATAATCACAATTCAGCTAAGGCCATTGAAAGAGCACAGTGAAAGACTTTCCTGTGACAACTGACATCTGTTGTCTCTAGATACAGTATAGAATTGTCTCTAGATTTTTTCCTGTTATCTAAATATTGTACAGTTATCATGTCTGACTCTGTGACCCCAATAATAAGTATCTAATAACAAGTAAAAGCTGATAGGTAAATATATGAAAATTCATGGTAAGAATAACGTTCCCTTTTCATTCTGGTAAGCATCAGTGATTTTCAGTAAATAGGGACTTTCTCCAAGTTGAACCTCAGAGGATTGCAAAATCCCTCTCCTTTAGCAAAGAAAGAAGGTTCTTAAGAGGGTCGTTATAGTGGTGAGTGGTGAGAGATGAGCCCCCAAGTTGATCCTCCCAGGGCATGAAGCCCAATTTGAGTGAAAAGGAATGGACAGTCAGGATGGTGATTGAATTCCATGCCTACTGTTGCTGTAACAAATTATCACAATATTGCTGGCTTAAAAAAAGGCAAAAAATAAAAATACTGAACGTTGCACATAGGAAAGTGTTTCACTGGTCTGAAATAAAGGTGATAGGAGGACTTCATTCTTCCAAGAGGTCCTAGAGGAATCTGTCTGCTTGTGTTTTCCACCTTCTGGGTCTGCATGTGGGCCTTGGCCTCTGGCTTCCTTCTTCAAAACCAGTGACATCCTATCCACTGGTGGCATCTTGCATGCAACTTCACTGTGACAGTAAATCTTCTGCCTGCTTCTTCCACATTTAAAGTAGCCTTCCATGGCATTGGCCAAGATAAAGCAGTGTAATCTTCCTTTACATTCAGCTGATTAGCAATCTTAATTCCATCTGTGACCTTAATTCTCCTGTGCAAGGTGACATCATATATTTACAGGTTCTGGAGAACAGGACATGGACGTTTTGGGGGGACTTTTATTCAGCCTACCAAA
Organism: Aepyceros melampus; assembly: GCA_006408695.1. Lineage (NCBI taxonomy): Eukaryota > Metazoa > Chordata > Mammalia > Artiodactyla > Bovidae > Aepyceros > Aepyceros melampus. Next base: position 247 of record SJXQ01013116.1, on the reverse strand, counting down.
GCGAGGGTGCCATTTAGTTGGGTTTTAAAGTGGGCAACAATACCAACAAGTTTGTGTTCAACCAGAGATGTTCTTAACCACAGTGCTCTTTGCCCAACAGAGCACAAATGAAGGGGATGGAGACTACAGGGAGGATGTAGAAGTGCAGGGATCAGAGGATTCAAGAACCAGCAGATTAGTGTCTTGGGGAAGCAGGTGCCTGGTGGGGCCAACTCCAAAGAATGGCTGGGGGAAGTAGACAGGTGTG
>SJXQ01013115.1:156412-177445 GCA_006408695.1 Aepyceros melampus | reverse complement strand
CACAACTTCATCTATTCACCTGTCGATGGACATCTAGGTTGCTTCCATGTTCCAGCTATTGTAAATAGTGCTGCAGTGAACAATGAGATACATATGTCTTTTTCAGTTTTGGTTTCCTCAGGGTATATGCCTAGGACTGGGATTGCTGGGTCATATGATGGTTTTATTCCTAGTGTTTAAAGGAATCTCCATACCATCTTCCATACTGGCTGTATCAAATTTACATTTCCACCAATGGTGCAAGAGTGTTCTCTTTTCTCCACACCCTCTCCTGCATTTGTTTGTAGACTTTTTGATGGCCATTCTGACTGGTGTGAGGTGATACCTCATTATAGTTTTGATTTGCATTTCTCTAATAATGAGTGATGTTGAGCATCTTTTCATGTGTTTGTTAGCCATCTGTACGTCGTCTTTGGAGAAATGTCTGTTTAGGTCATTTTCCCACTTTTTGATTGCGTTGTTTGTTTTTCTGGTATTGAGTTGTATGAGCTGCTTCTATATTTTGGAAATTAAACCTTTGTCAGTTATTTCATTTGCTGTTGTTTTCTTCCATTCTGAGGGTTGTTTTTTCACCTTGCTTATAGTTCCCTTTGTCTGCAAAAGCTTTTAAGTTTAATCAGGTCCCACTTACTTACTTTTGTTTTATTTCCATTACTCTAGGAGGTAGGTCATAGAGGATCTTGCTTTGGTTTATGTCATTGAGTATTCTGCCTATGTTTCCCTCTAAGAGTTTTTTAGTTTCTGGTCTTACATTTAGCTCTTTAATCCGTTTTGAGTTTATCTTTGTGTATGGTGTTAGGAAGTATTCTAATTTAATTCTTTTACATGTAGCTGTCCAGTTTTCCCAGCACCATTTATTGAAGAGGCTGTCTTTGTTCCATTGTATATTCTTGCCTCCTTTGTCAAAAATAAGGTACCCATAGGTGGATGGGTTTATTTCTGGGCTTTCTGTCTTGTTCTATTGGTCTTTATTTCTGTTTTTGTGCCAGTACCATACTGTCTTGATAACTGTAGCTTTGTAGTATAATTTGAAGTCAGGAAGGTTGATTCCTCTGGCTCCATTCTTTCTCAAGACTGCTTTTACTATTCGGGGTCTTTTTTGTTTCCATATGAATTGTGAAATTTTTTGTTCTAGTTCTGTGAAAAATGTCATTGGTAATTTGATAGAGGTTGCATTGAATCTGTAGATTGCATTTGGTAGTATAGTCATTTTCACAATATTGATTCTTTCTACCCTGGTTGTATTGTTTTGATATCTGCATTCATATAATTATGGTGTCCTACACCATAAAAAAGAAAAATTATTGGTGATAGCTAGCCAGTGGCATCCTACCATATTTTAAACATTGATATTAAAATGCTCAAATTCAGACCTCCCTAGTGGTCCAGTGGTTAAGACTCCGAGCTTCCACTACAGGGGCGTGGGGTTCAGTCCCTGGTCAGGGAAGTTACGCGAGCCGTGCAGTATGACCAAAAACATAAAATGCTCAGATTCTGCCATCTACTTTGTTAAATTTTTCTTTTTTAAGTCTTTTTCAATACATAATTTGTCATTGTTTTGATCAACTTCCTGTGTATTGAGCACCCACTGTGCATGGCATTGGCTGGGTGCTCCCAGTGTGTAGATGAAGGTAACATAAAACACGTCCTCTTTCCTGAAGAAGCCTGTCCTCTAAAGCAGAGCAGTTCCCTTTGGAACCTGTTAAAATACACATGCCAGGCCCTCCCAGAAGAGCTAGTGACTTTCTAGGTCTGCAGTGGGTATTAGGCATCTGTTTTTGAAAGCTCTTTTTGATATTCAGCTGTGTGTCCCTCGCATTAGAACCACTGATGAGAGGAGAGGACCCATATACACGAAAAATAAAGATTCAAGGCAGGCACAGGTAAGGAATAACAGAAAAGACCAGATTTTGCCAAGTGGAGACATTAAGGAAGGCTTTCTTAGCATTTTGCCTAGGCTTTATGATGAGTATCATTTCATTACACAGAAGATTTGGAAGTTGTTGAACTCTCAAGGATGGGCAGCGATAACATAAGGAAAGCCTGGGAAATCATGTAGTTTTAGAATAATAAAGGAATTTAATTGCGTAATAAAGGGCAAGATGATCCCTTTCAAAGGCAACTCTGAACGTACAACTTTAACAGGAAGTATCACAGGCACTTTGGCAGACTTTGTGTTCGATAGAAAAGCACACTTCCTTTGTATCATTGTTGGGATTGAACAATGTTTTTAATTTAAAAGAAAAAGATTAAGTATCTTGCAAACTTATTTAATAGGTAAAATTCAATTTTAATGAGATGTTTTTTAATAGTGCAGTTGCCCAGGGCAGTGCTTTATCTGTACTTTTGCCCCATCCACAAAGATTCTGATTTCAGTGGGTATGAGTGGGGCCCTGACATCCAGTTTTAAAGTTCTTAGGCTGATTTTAATATGTTCTTAGGGTTGGCTACTGCTAAAAAGGTGGAATTACTAGTTAGGAAAATGCAAGTGAGATTCCAGTTAAGAATTTCCTCCCAAGCAATTCTAGAAGCAAAAGTATTATTAATTAATAAGGAAAAACAACTGACCCAAACTTCATGTTCAGGAAAATGAACAAATTAACAGATGCCTTCTTTCTTTCCCTTTTAGGGACTGCATAAAAATGGATATGTAGAGAATGCTATTAGGAGCCTAGAGCATAGAATGCTTGGAGTTGAGGGTTATAGATGAGAGATATTTGGAAGTATCTACTTTATTTTGTCATCCGCCCTGGTTATCAGCTGAATAAGGTGGTGTCAAACCTTAACTTTCAAAGATTTCTAAGTTGGAAGGTCTGCTTCAAAATCTGTTTAATCGGGACATTTAAATTTTATTAGAAAGAAGTTTAAAACACGATCGGGTGAAACAGTGCGCCTCATTGACCTCCTGGAAGAAGGACTAAAACGCTCCATGGACAAATTGAAGGAAAAAGAAAGAGACAAGGTAATCCAAAGACTTACTTGTATATTGTGAAGCATGCATTTTGTTGTGGTTTTTCATTTTTGTTTTTATTGAGAGAACTGGGAAGGTTTATAAGCAGTCAGTCAACTTCTGACAGGCTTATAGCTCAGGTTTATTGAGGTTTGTTTCATGAATTGCTGAGTGTTTATTGTGAAGATATAGTTCTTAGCTATTACAAAAGACCATGGCCTTTTCTTCCTTTGTTAACGTGGCATAGAATCTCTGCTGCTTCTTGGCGGTTCACCTGTCACTGCTCTGAACCAGTGATAGGAGAATACTGAAGACTGTGGCGGTTTGCGTGCATAGCCTACATTAGAGTGTGCATCTGCTGAGCTCCTTTGGGAGCATCTGAAGAGTCGTCATTAGCAGTAAACACAGCCGTGCATGGCTTCCCGTGAGCCCACAGGGTAGGCAACATGATGGCCTTTCATAGCACCCTTAGAAAGGACTGTGGTTTAAGTTTGTGTGAAATTTGGATGAACTGCATCAAAGTGGGAGAAAAAAAATTTTTTTAACATAGAAATAGAGGTCAGAGATTGAGTTAAAGGATCTTAGGTCTTTTACATTCCAGCAGTCAAATGAAATAAACATAACTACTGTAAACAGAAGAGTAAAATTATAGAAAGAGACACAGAATAGGATTAAATGTAGACATGAATGAGCCAAGAAAAAAAAAGGTCTTTGAGGACATACTCTGGTTTGAATTGGATAGATCACTGGTAATCCAGAGAGCATGAAGGCAGGCTCTAAGGGAACATTCTCCCCACCTGTTCCATTTCCGTTGTTCGCAAGTGAAACATGAAATTGTTTTTTATTCTGTTTCCAGTTGGTGGTTGTCACGTATACCCATTTGGTATCTCCAGAACGGTTTTGCCTTTTAGTCCTGGCCTAGGTATAAGTGGCACAATCAGATGAAAAGTGGAAAATTTAGTCACTAATCAGTTTGTTTAGTCTGCATAGTAACAAAAACTGCTTTAACTCTTTATTTGGCTGTTTCAGCTACTATTTTTTAATCTACATAGAGTAAAATGTAAAGTTTGATGAATTTTTACACACACATATATACATGCTGCTGCTGCTGCTGCTAAGTCGCTTCAGTCGTGTCCGACTCTGTGCAACCCCATAGATGGCAGCCCACCAGGCTCCCCTGTCCCTGGGATTCTCCAAGCAAGAACACTGGAGTGGGTTGCCATTTCCTTCTCCAGTGCATGAAAGTAGAAAGTGAAAGCAAAGTCACTCAGTCGTGACCATGCTAACATCAACCAATCAAGTTATATCTCTTTCACCCCAGAAAGTTTCCTATCACCACAGATCATTTTTGTTTATTTGAGGACTTTAAATAAAAGCATAAAGTATATGCTGTTTTCCAGGTATATCAGTAGTTCATTGATAATAGTATTAATGTGTTTCTTCAACAGAAGGACCTTAGGGTTGTTTCTGTTTGTTGACTGTTATGAATAAGAAGCTATTAATAATTTCAGCATTACTGTTCAAGCCACTTCTGGGGTATGTGCACTTTTCTCTTGGATGTATATCTAGGAATGGCATTTCTGGGTTGTAGGGTGGGCTTACATTTTAACTTTTAAAAATTGCCAAGGAGAGAGTTACAAATGTTATATATTCCCATCACTAGTACAGTTGTTCCAATTGCCCTGTATCTTTCCACATAACTGATTTTGTGAGTCTTAATTGAACAGCTTTGTGGTGAATATGTATTAACATCTCATGTGTTAAAATTTGCATTTCTTTAATGAGTAATTAACGTTAACTGTTGCTTATTGATCATCGGGGTATCTTTTGTGAATGATATGTTCAAGTCTTTTGCGTAGTGTTTGTTTTAGACCATCCATTTATATTTATCCACCTGTTTACACTTTCCGGTGAACTGTACTCCTCCTTGCAGTTTCTAATTGCCTAGGTGTGGTTTGGAGAGGGAGATGGTGTTTCCTTCTTTCCTTTGTATTTATCTAGCTTGGAGTTGCTGAGTTTTCTGAGAGTTGGGTTCCTCATCAGTTTAGGAAAATTCTCAGTCATATCTCTTCAAACATTGCATCTTTGCCCCATTCTGTTGTAGAATCTAAGTACATATATTATGTTAGAACTTTTGGCTGTATCCCAGAGTGTTCACATTTTTTTTCACTTTTCTCCTCTATGTGCTTTATTTTGGATGTTCTAAATACCTTAATTATAGTTTTCCATTTTGAAATAATTTCAGATATAAAAAATTATGAAACAGTCCAGAGTATTCCCATATCAGCCTCCCCAAATATGAACACCCTGTAGATGTAGTGATTTCAAAACCAGGAAACATTGCTACAGTACAGCTCACTCATCTGCAGACCTTAGTCAGATTTTTCCATTTGTCTTTTTCTAGTCCAGTATCACATGTTGCATTTAGTCTTCATGTCTCCATAATCTTTTTTAATCTGGGCAGTTCCTTGCTTTTTCTTTCTCTTTCATCATCTTGACACTTTTTGTAAGGTTTTCTGTGGACTGTCCTGCAGCTGGGTTCATCTGGTGTTTCTTCATGATTAAATTCAAGTTATTCAGTCTTAGGAAGATAAGTTTCCTTCTCACTTCATTATTTCAGGAGGCACCCGATGTTGCTATGTTTCATGATTGTTAACATTAATTTTGATCACTTTTGTTAAGGTGATAATATCAGTTTTCTCCATTGTGAAATTACTGTTTTTCCTCTTTGTAATTAATAAGTATTCTTTAAAGATTCCAGACTTTTAAAAGCTGTATCATTTATTTTATTTTTGGCTGTGCTGGGTCTTTGTTGTGGTGCGTGGGCTTCTCATTGCTGTGGTTTCTCTTGTAATGGAGCATAGGCTCTAGGGAGCGTGGGCTTCAGGAGTTGCTGCACAGCATGTGGGATCTTCCCAGACCAGGGATCGAACTTGTGTCCCTTGCATTAGCAGGCAGATTCTTAACCACTGAACCACCAGGGAAGCTCCAGTAAAGTTGCTGTGTTTCTGTTGTTTGTATTGTCTTGTTCCCCCTCCCCCTACCTCACCTCCTTGGTTTTTAGTCATTTCATCTGACATGGTGGGTGAAAAGTTGTAATAGTTCTAGATAATGTCATCTTCCTAGTTAAGTTTTCTGGCTGACAGAACACCAGCTAGTTGTCTTAATGATGTCCTTGTGTTGATGCTTTCTGGAGACTTCAAACAGTGCTTCATATAATTTATTCAGCTTCTAAGTAGTTGATTCTGGTGGAAGGGGTTAGTCTGCTTCAAGCTGCTACATCATGTCCAGACCAGAAATCCTCACCTACTTACTTGACCTGATAATGCTTCAGAATATGACCAAATCTACCAAGACAGTTAGTTCTTGACACCCTGTTTTTATTCCAGTTAATTACCTGACCCTAATTTTGTTTTCTATAACCTACATCAGAATATTCTATGGAATGAAGCAGATAAAAACTAATAATTGGTGCTTTCATTTCATATCTGCTGAATACACTGGGGAAAAAGTATTCAAGCTGACACTTCATAATTTATAACTGAAGTTTCTCATGGAAGCATTCTTTGTTATGCAGAGCTGATGAGTTTTATTTTCCTTATTCCCTTCCCTGTAGATTGGCCTGTTTTCCTACCTCAGTGTTGCTATTCATTGCAGTTCACTGATTAAAGACCGTTAGATGCTCCTTGTACTGGGTGTGCTATGCTCAGTTGCTTCAGTCGTGTCCAGCTCTGTGCAGCCCCGTGGACTGTAGCCCGCCAGGCTCCTCTGTCTGGGGATTCTCCAGGCAAGAGTACTGGAGTGGGTAGTCAGTCCCTTCTCCAGGGGATCTTCCTGACCCAGGGGGCAAAGCTGCGTCTCTTACATCTCCTGCGTTGGTAGGCGGGTTTTTTACTAATAGCTCCACCTGGGAAGCCCTTGATGCTCCTTACCACCATCTTTTGTCGATAAGATAGTGGAACAAAACAAGGATTGGTAACTTCTGGAGTATTTTTTGTTTTTCCAAAAGGTCTTAACCACAGAGGAATTGAAGGCTGCTCAGACATCTGTTGCTTATGGCTGTATCAAATATGCTGATCTTTCCCATAACCGGCTGAATGACTATATCTTCTCCTTTGACAAAATGCTGGATGACAGAGGAAATACAGCGGCTTACTTATTGTATGCCTTCACTAGAATCAGGTAATTGGGGTGCAGCATTTTTTATTTTGAGTCAAATGATGATTTCTAGTTTGGATCAGTCACTCCTTATTACATGTTTTCAACAGAGAAGAATATACTTAACAAAAGGGAATGATGGCTGTTACCTGATTTTTCAGGTCGATTGCACGTCTGGCCAATATTGATGAAGAGATGCTCCGGAAAGCCGCTCGTGAAACCGAAATCATTTTGGACCATGAGAAGGAATGGAAACTGGGCCGGTGCATTTTGCGGTTCCCTGAGGTTCTGCAGAAGATTCTAGATGACTTACTTCTCCATACTTTGTGTGATTATATCTATGAGCTGGCAACTACTTTCACAGAATTCTATGATAGCTGCTATTGTGTGGAGAAAGATCGGCAGAGTGGTAAGTGGCTCATCCAGTAGTCATATTGGGGATTGGGCACCAACAGAGGCATTCATTTGAGTTGGATGTGGGTAATTTTCTATTTATGGAAACCCCCCACACCCAATTTCCCCCTAGTTACACAGTAATCCATATCATATACAACAGACAGAATTGCAATACAAGCATAAATGGAATTCTTAAACAGACTCGTCTCCCCACCCTCAGGCACATGGGATGGAACCGTAAAATCCAAAGAAACAATTGGAGGGTCACTAGGAATAGGACATTTCCAACAAAAGCGGTGTGACTGATAGAGAGTGAGTCTTTGGTTCTTGATAATGAAAACTGCCCTTGGAGGAAAAAAATAATACCTCTTTTAGGCTTTTTGCTCTATTGTGTGACATAGTTAATGAAATAGACTGAACTAATGATTAGTAATAATACAGCAAGTAGGCATTTCTGAGAGTCATGCTTGAGAACTTAAAATTTCATTAGGAAAAAAAATCATTATTGTGTTTAAAGTTCATTCAGACCATGAAGCCTAGAACAGAATTAAAAAAAAAAGATAAAATTACAGTCTAGTAGTGCAGGCTCTATATCTTTTATCAGTTAAAAATAGATTTCTTGAACAGAACACCTTTATTTCTTAGATTCTCTCTCTACAGTTTAGGTAAAGATGATTCTTGTTAAAGCCCCCAAAACATCTGAGTTAGGCTATTTGCTTCTCAATAAAGTCCAGAAATAGCATAGATTTTTTTAACAGTGATTTGTAGAAAAAGTAATTACTCTCTTTCTCTGTATTCTCAGGAGAAGTCCTGAAGGTGAACATGTGGCGTATGCTGCTGTGTGAAGCAGTTGCTGCTGTCATGGCTAAGGGGTTTGATATTCTGGGAATAAAACCTGTCCAAAGAATGTAATCTTCCTAAGGTTTGAACACTGTGTGTTTTCACCAAAGTGGCCATTAGCATTGTTTGCTTTTTTACAATCATGTGGATACAAAGACAAGTAAAAGGAATTTATCAACTATCTATAGAACTTGTGGTTCTTTGTCTCTCACAACTAAACTTCTGAAAAGTACTTTCACTAACTTTAATTAGATAAGGATTCCCATTTATTGAGCCCTAATGTAGCCTGCAAGAACACAACCTTCACTGCCATTTATTCTGGAGAAAGAAATGCTTAATATACATGAATGTTACTGCACTGTGCTGCTTCCAAGGGTCTCCACGCTATGATCTTAATGAATATGACCATAGCTACCATTTACAAATGGTCTGTACAGAGCCCGTATCCACAGCATAAAGGATACCTTGGGAATAAATATCTAACCAAATACAGAATAGCAACAAGAAGACAATCACAAAGAAGCCAAGTAGAAGTTCTAGAGGTGAAAAGTATAACTGAAATTAAAGATTTGCTAGAGGGGTCCAACAGCAGATTTGAGCAGATAGAAAAAGGAACTTGGAGAGAGGCCAAATTTAAATTACACAGTCTGAGAAGGAATTATATCCGTGCTTAGAATGAAATTTTTGATAAATGAAAAGAGACTAAGATGACCTTTAGGACACCATCAGCAGTACCAACATATGTATAACAGGAGTCGCAGGTGAGAGGAGAGAAAGAAGCATAAAATATTTGAAGAAATAATGGCTAAAAATTTCTCAAATTTGATGAAAAATTTTAATGTACATATAGAAGAAGCATAGTAAACTCCCAAGTAGGATAAAAACAAAGCCTTTTTAAAACACAATCTGGAGAGAGAAATTGGAAACTTTGAAAGCAACAAGAAACAAATCACAATAATTATTTTTCCTAGGAATTGCCACATTTCACACAGAAGCTCTACCATTTTACATTCCCACCAACACAAGTGTTCCAATTTTTCTATTTTTCTCAAGACTTGCTGATAGTTAGCCATCCTGTTGGGTGTGAGGTGGTATCACGGTTCTGATTCACATTTTCCGAATTAACATTTTGAAGACCGAAGGAAGGAAACAATAAAGACCAGACTGGAGAGGAATGAAGTAGAGAATAGGAAAACAATAGAAAGAAAATCTGGTTCTAAAGATCACCAAAATTGACAAACGTTTATAGCTAGACTGGTAAAAAAAAAAAGCTCAAATCACTAAAATCAGAAATGAAAGGGGCTATTCCTACTAACCTTATATTATAAAATGTATTATAACTGTACATAGTCTAGTTGCATGCCAAAAAGTTTATAGACAGCATAGGTGAAATTTTAAAAATCTGGAAACACAAAATACCAAAGCTGATTGAAGAAGAAATGGAAAACTGAATAGACCTAAAACAAGAGATTGAGTCAATTATTACCAAAAAAAATTCCAGGATCAGATGACTTCTCTGATAAAAAGAATTAACATCAGTTCTCAGACTCTTCCAAAAAATAAAGAAGAATCACTACCTAACTCGTTCTATAAAGTCAGAAGCCCAGTATTACTATGATGTTTAGTTGTTCAGTTGTGACTGACTGTGACCGCATGGGATTTCCCAGGCAAAAATTCTGGAGTGGGTTGCCATTTCCTTCTCTGGGGAATCCTCTTGACCTAGGAATCAAACCTGGGTCTCGTGTGTTGGCAAGCACATTCTTTATAGCACTCAGTATCAAGGGCTTCCCGGGTGGCACTATGGTAAAGAACCTGCCTGTCAGCACAGGAGATTCAGAGACTTGGGTTCAACCTCTGGGTCAGGAAGATCCCCTGGAGGAGGGCACAGCAACCCACTCCAGTATACTTGCCTGAAGACCCCAAGGACAGGAGCCTGGTGGGCTACAGTCCATAAGGTCGCAGAGCCGGACCCGACTGAAGCAACTTAAGCACATGTGCATGCACCCTGATACCGAAGGCAAAAACATGGCAAGAGAAGAGAAGCCCAGATCAATGCCCCTTGTGAATACAAATGACCAAGAAAACCTCAAAAGTACTAGAAATCAAATGGAGCAATTTTCAAAGAATTATATGTTATGAGCAAATCCTCCCACAAATACATCGAAAATCCATTTACAAATGGATTCTTACAGAACGCCTACTAAACACCAGTGGAAGTCCTCAAACACCTAAAAGGAGAAAGATGTCCATGTAACTGGGCAGGAAGAAGGGGTGGGAGGAGAGAGGAAGTGGGAGGGAGCTGAAGAAAGGGAAAGTTCCCACACCCTAGGAGGACCCCTCAGCTGTGGAGAGAGCTGGGACAGAAGGAGCTTCAGTGGCTCACAGGAGGGCGTGGTAGGTAGAGGCAGGCCGGACAGACAGAGGTGGTCCAGGCCACCGCCTGTGAGCCCAGCCTAAGGTGCATCTGCTGGAGACAGGGTTGAGAGGACAGGTCTGGGGAGAGGACTGGTGCTGGCTGCTTGGAGACACCCTGAAGGGGCTCGAGTATGGTACAGCTGAGCAACCAGGGGTGCAAGCCCGGCCCTCCACAGAAGTGAAGCTCCAGCGGTAAGGGGCCCATTACAGCCTTTTCATCCACACGTCAGCCCCCTCCACCTTGGGCTCCGGGAGCGTGTGCCCCACCTGGGCAGGCTTGCAGGTCCCACCTCAGGAGCAGACGCCAGCAGGTTGCCCACGTGCAGAGGTGGGGTGGAAAGCGCAGCTGAACACAGAGGGCCTGAGGGACACCCGAACAGAGTGGGTGTCCCGAAGCTGTGGGCTTTGCGGGTGCCTGCACAAGGGAGCTGGGCCAGGCCAGCATCTAAGCTGTGGGCTCCCACGTCAGGTCCAGGTGTGGGACTTGTGCAGTCCTGGCAGACAGAGACACCAGGGCTGATTGCCGACGTACCCATGGCTGAGGTGAGGCAGAGGGCAGTGCCCGCAACAGTGAACTTTGCGGGAGAAGGTGGCACAACAGAGCACACCCCAGGGAACAGCTCCAGCAGAGGGACACTCAGCAGCTCCCTCCCAGTGGGAATGTTCCCGTCCCGGCTACCTCACACCACAGCTCAGAAGCCTATCTGGGGATGTCTGCTCCAACAACTAAAGAGCAGACCCTGCCCCTAGCAGGGTAGTGACAACCACAGGACAAAGAGAAGGCCCCGCTCCACAACCAGGGCAGGGTCTGCTCACCACAACACCAGTCACAGCTCCGGTCAAGGGGATTAACAGCCAGCTCACGCTAAGAGGCGGCAGCCATCCATACCAAAACAGCCCTCACACCCAAAAGAGTAAACCTACGCAGGCGACACAGGGATGTCCCCACATAAACACAGACCTCCAAGACCACAGTAGATAACTGTTTTTGCTAAACTCAGAGCAAGAGAAATATAAGTAAAATAAAAAAGCAGAGGAATCTTTTATATTCCCAAATATAAAAGATCAGAAGAACTCCCTGAAAGAACGAACAATGAAACAGACCTTTTAAGCTTAATAGACACTGAGTTCAAAAAGGGGATAATGAAAATACTGAAGGAATTAGGAAAGGCTATTGGGAGAAATTTGCATGAAATATTCCCTTGGTATCTCCAATTTTCTTGAAGAGATTTCTAGTCTTTCCCATTCTATTATTTCCCTTTATTTCTTTCCATTGTTCACTTAAGAAGGCTTTCTGATCTCTCCTTGCTATTCTCTGGAAGATTACTGTAAAAAGGAACTAGAAACTATAAGGAGGAACTGGGAAAAATTAGAAAATTTATCATGAGCAAATGAGACTATCCAGGAATGTAAGGGTGGTTCAACATATGAAAATAAAGTATACATCATAGTAATCAGTTGAGGGTGTGGGGAAACCCCACCTGAGTATATCAATACATCAGGAACAAGACAGGGAAATCTGCTCTGGTTTGAAGCTCTAGCCAGGGCAATTAGGCAAGAAAAAGAATTAAAGGACATTCAGATTTGAAAGGAAGAGGTAAAATTCTCTTTTCACAGATTACACGATTTTATATATTTTTAAAATCCCTGAAGAATACACACACATATATACAAAGACAACTAACAGAGCTTGTAAAAGCAACAAGGTTGCAGGACACAAAGTCGAAGTACAAAAATTAGTTGTATTCCTATTTTATTTGTTGTATTGCTTACAACAAACAATACAAAAATTAAGAAATCCATCTACAATAGCATCAAAAAGAATAAAATAATTAGGAATACATTTAGCCTTACATAATGTAATTAGTCTTACATTAGGAGTGTAAGACCTGTACGGTGAATTAAACTACAAAACATGCAAAGAAAAATTTTAAACGGCTAAAAAAATGGAACATTTCATATTCATGGTTTGAAAGACTTGTTAAGATGGCATTACTTTCCCAATTAATCTACACATTCAGCCTATTCATGATCAGTAGAATCCTAGCTAACTCCTTGGAGAATCTGACAAGCTGATCCTAAAGTTCATATGGAATTGAAGAGACCCTAATTAGACAAAAGCTTGAAAAAGAACAGTTGGAGAACTCACAATTTCCAATTTCAAAACTTGCTACAAATTACCAGTAAACAAAACAACATGGGACTGGCATTAAGGACAGATGCAGATCAATGGAATCAAACTGAGTCTAGAAATAAACCCATATTCTACGGTTAATTGATTTTTCAACAAGCGTACTAAGACCATACAATGGAGAAAAGGCATCTTTTCAATAAATGGTGCTGGAATAACCAGATTGTCCTTGTTGTTCAATCACTAGGTCATGTCCAACTCTTTGTGACCTCATGGACCGTAGCATGCCAGGCTCCTCCGTCCTCCACTGTCTCCCAGGGTTTGCTCAGATTTGTGCCCATCGAGTCAGTGATGCTACCTAACCATCTTATCCTCAAACAATTAAACACAGAAATGCCATATAATAATGCTCCCAGGTATATATTCAAGAGACCTGAACACATGCTCACTCAAGAACTCACATACATGTTTATAACACTGCAGCACAATTCAATATTCATAATAGATATAGGTAGAAACACCCAAGTGTCTATCAACTGATGAATACATAAATAAAATGTGGTAATCTATACAATGAAATATTATTTAGCCATAAAAGGGAATACTGATACATGCCACAAGATGGAGAAACCTTGAAAACATTATCTAAATGAAAGAAGCCAGACACAAATTGTATGAATACATTTATCTTAAATGTCCAGAATAGGCAAATTCAGAGACAGAAAGGAGATTAGTAGTTGCCAGGGTCTAAAAACAGGGAAAATGGGAAGTGGCTGCTTAGTGGATATATACTTTCTTTATAGGGTGATAAAAATGTATTGAATTTAGGTGGTGGTAAAGCTGAAACTCCAGTACTTTGGCCACCTCATGTGAAGAGTTGACTCATTGGAAAAGACTCTGATGCTGGGAGGGATCGGGAGCAGGAGGAAAAGGGGATGACAGAGGATGAGATGGCTGGATGGCATCACCGACTTGATGGACGTGAGTCTAGTGAACTCCAGGAGATGGTGATGGACAGGGAGGCCTGGTGTGCTGCGATTCATGGGGTCGCAAAGAGTTGGACACGACTGAGCGAATGAACTGAACTGAACTGAACTGAATGGTCACTTTAAGAGCTCTCTAGTCTTTCCCTTTCTGTAGTTTTCCTCTATTGCATTGCATTGTTCATTGAAGGCCTTCTTGTCTCTCCTTGCTCTTCTCTGGAACTCTGCATTTAGTTGGGTGTACCTTTCTCTTCAAGAAAATTGGAAATATCAAAGGAAAATTTCATCCAAAGATGGGCACAAAAAAGGACAGAAACAGTAAAGACCAATTAGAAGCAGAAGAAATCAAGAAGAGATGGAAAGAATACACAGAAGAACTGTACAAAAAAGATCTCAGCGACCCGGATAACCACGATGGTGTGGCCACTCACCCAGAGGCAGACATTCTGGAGTGTGTAGTCAAGTGAGCCTGAGGAAGCACTGCTGTCAATAAAGCTAGTGGAAGTGATGGAATTCCAGCAGCGCTATTTAAAATCCTAAAAGATGATGCTATGAAAGTGCTGCACTCAATAAGTCAGCAAATCTGGAAAACCCAGCAGTGGTCACAGGACTGGAAAAGGTCAGTCCTCATCCCAATTCCCAAGAAGGGTAGTACTAAAGAATGTTCAAACCACCAGATAACTGCACTCATCTCCCATGCTAATAAGGTTCTGCTCAAAATCCTTCAAGCTAGGCTTCAGCATTATGTGAACTGAGAGCTTCCAGATGTCCAAGCTGGGTTTAGAAAAGGCAAAGGCACCAGAGATCAAATTGCCAACATTCACTGGATAACAGAGAAAGCAAGGGAATTCCAGACAAACATCTATCTCTGTTTCATTAACTATGCTAAAGCCTTTGGCTGTGTGGATCGTAACAAACTGTGGAAAACTTAAGAGATGGGAATACCAGACCATCTTACCTGTCTCCTGAGAAACCTATATGCAGGTCAAAAAGCAACAGTTAGAACCCTGTATGGAACAACTGATGGTCAGGACTGAGAAAGGAGTATGACAAGGCTATTTATTTAACTTATACACAGAGCACATCACACAAAATGCCAGGATGAGTTACAAGCTGCAATCAAGATCGCCGAGAGAAACATCGACAACCTCAGACATGTGGATGATATCACTCTAATGGCAGAAAGTGAAGAGGAACTAAAGAACTTCCTGATGAGGGTGAAGGAGGAGGATGAAAAAGCTAACTTAAAGCTAAATATTAAAAAAAAAACAACTAAGATCATGGCATCTGGCCCCATTACTTCATGGCAAACAGAAGGGGAAAAGGTAGGGAAGCAGTGACAGATTTCCTCTTCATGGGCTCCAAAATCACTGCAGATGGTGACCGCAGCCTTGAAATTAAAAGACGATTACTTCTTGGCAGGAAAACTGTGACAAACCTAGACAGTGTTTAAAAAAGCCACTCTGCTGACAAAGGTCCATAGAGTCAAGGCTATTGTCTCTCCAGCAGTCACACACGGTTGTGAGAGTTGGATCATAAAGAAGGCAGAGAGCTGAAGAATTGAGGCTTACAAACCGTGGTGCTGGAGAAGACTCCTTAGAGTTGCTTGAACAGCAAGATCAAACCAGTCAATCTTAAAGGAAATCAATCCTGAATACTCATTGGAAGGACTGATGCTGAGGCTGAAGGTCCAATACTTTGGTCACCTGACGCAAACAGCTGACTTATTGAAAAGACCCTGATGCTGGGAAAGATTGAAGGCAGAAGGAAAAGAGGGCAACAGAGGATAAGATGGTTGGATGGCATTACTGGTGCAATGGACATGAACTTGGGCAAACTCTGGGAGATGGTGAGGGACAGGGAGGCCTGGAGTGCTGCAGTCATGAGGTCACAAAGGGTCAGACACTTTTCTCTAGAGAAAAGTCCATGCAGTAACAAAGACCCAGCACAGCCAAAATTAAATAAATAAAATTATATATTAAAAACAGAAGTTCTTACACAGAAGAATGCTATTCAGCCATTAAAAAGGAACTCTCTGGGGGGACTTCCCGGTAGTCCAGTGGTTGAGAGTCTGCCTTGCAATGCAGGGGACATAGATTTGATCCCTGGACTTTCCCGGTAGCTCAGCTGGTACAGAATCTGCCTGCAATGTAGGAGACCTGGGTTTGATCCCTGGGTTGGGAAAATGCCCTGGAGAAGGGAAAGGCTACCTACTCCAATATTCTGGCCTAGAGAATTCCATGGACTGTATAGTCCAAGGGGTCACAAAGAGTTGGACACGACTGAGCGACTTTCACTTTTCACTTTCAGGGAACTAAGACCCCACATGCAGCAGAACAACTAAGCTTCCGAGCCACAGATAGAGGGTCCATGTGCTGCAACTAAAACCTGATTCAGTCAAATAAATTGATTTTAAAAAGAACAAAGGAACCCTTGGTTGACATATAATCCACAATCTCACTCCTGGGCCTATATCTAGACAACACTATAATTAGGAAAGACACATGCATCCCTATGTTCACACCAGCACTGTTCATAAGAGCCCAGGCATGGAAGCAAACTAAATGTCCACTGACAGAGGAATAGATAAAGATGTGTAACAGAATACCACTCAGCCATAAAAAAGAATGAAATAATGCCACTTACATCAACACGGATGGATCTAAGAGATTATCATACTAGTGAAATAGGTCAGAAAGAGAAAGGTAAATACCATATGATATCACTTATCTGTGGAATCTAATGTAAGACACAAACGAGCCTGTCTACAAAACAGAAACACTCACACAGACATAGCGAGCAGGCTTGTGGTTGCCAAGGTGGGCGGGGGTGGGGTAGGGGAGGATTGGGAGTTTGGGATTAGAAGATACAAACTATTATATGCAGGATGGATAAACAACAAGCTCCTACTGCATGGCACAGGGAACGACATTTAATATCCTATGATTTCCGTAATAGGAAAGAATATGAAAAAGAATGTATATATGTATAACTGAATCACTTTGCTGTATAGCAGAAATCAACACAACATTGTAAATCAACACTTCAATAAAATAAACTGAAAGAAAAAAAAGATGCCAGAGAGCTTATTTTCCCTCCCTACCAGCTAGGGACACGGTGAGAAGGTGGTCATTTACAAGCCAAAAAGAGACAGCTCTCTTTCTGGTGGTCGACCAGAAACCGCCCATCGAACACACTGGCATGCTCATCTTGAACTTCCAGCCTTCAGAACTGTGAGAAAACATGCTTCTCTAGAATAACACTGAATTAACTTTTTGAGAATTTCTCAAGTGTCAGTCACTAATTCTGTAGGGGGAATGAAGTGAGAGGTGAGCACCTCACCCAGTGAATCAATGGAATCCCAACTAAGGGAACTGGACCATTCTCCAAGGTCCAGATACTGAAAAAAAGAGTCCTCTTTTTCACTTAACACGCTATATTAGATATGTGATTGGGAATTGAGTACTACTTTGGGTTTTAGTCATGTGTTAATAAAAAGGCATTACATTTTGCCTTGAAGAATACATTTATATACATGCACACTGAATGGTAAATTTTGTCTGTGATGTTTTGTAGGTACATTGATCCAGGTGTGCCAGACTGACATTCTGCAGTAGACACCTGTGGCCAAAAGTTTTCCCATTCACCAATGACCCCACCCAGCAGTTAGACAGGGCATGTGATTAGTCCTGGCCAATGGGCTGTGAGAAGAAATGACTGTGTGAAGCCCTGGGACACAGCACAGAAAAAGGGAAGTGAGCTCTCCATGTCAGTTCTTCCCTCGTGGTAGTGTGGTAACAATGGGAACCCTCTTGTTTCTCATGTTACAGCCACAAGATGTTGGTGCTGAGCCTCACAAGCGACTTTGTAGAACAAACCTTCCATAGATCTTCAATGGACATGAAATGCAGGCAAGTAGGAATAAGCCATTCAGATGTAACTGCAGACCTTTGTCATATTGTACACCAGAGGGGAACAATATTAATGCTTATTGATGAGAGCTTTGTATTGCTAACTTGAATGCCTATTTTACAGATAGTACATTTATAGTATGACATCTATAGTATCTCCTGATGTAATAAGCTTTATGAGTCTGTATTTTGTCCAAGTTCTGTTTTCACAACAAACTTCTGGCTGTATTTGAGATGCAGTGGCCAACTGAAGCAGGTACTGTTGATGCCTAATATTGCCTAGACTCACCTTGGAGCTCGCCTGCAGCTGTGGGTGGTAAGCAGCTTCCAGTATGGTTGCAGCTCCCCACTCTGAATGCCAGCTTCTCCACCTAAGGGCTGTGTGAAGCATCAGGGAAAGCTGCTGAGCCCTGCACAGGAGCAACTCAAAGGATAAGACAGCTAATGCCTCAAAAACAACTCCTGATAATGGAGGAAGGATGAATGGTGGATGACTGCCCCAGTCTCCCAGCCTGTGCTGGAACAATTCTGAGATGACCTGTAGATGACCTGTACAGCTCTTCAGAGAGTAATCAGAACAACTGAGCTCTAATCATGCACTGTGCTAATCTGCTCAATAATGACTTCTTTCTGGACTTTCTATGGTGTCCCAGTGGTTGAGACTCTACCTCAACTACCCATGTAGGGGACTTGGGTTTGATCCCTGATGCAGGAAGATTCAATGCAGACAAACACCCCTTGTGAGAAGAGTAGGAACCTCTAAGCAGAATGTTTTATGTGAACCATCCAGCTCAGGAACCATACATTGCACTCTCTGACTCCTTGTCCACATTTCAACACACAGACTTCTAGCCCACATTCAGGAAGCATTTTGACCAGAAGAGAAAACCAGACCTGATGTTGCTATCCATAAATTTGAATTATGAAGACTCCTCGTCCAGGATGAAATGAAAGCTTTGCTGTGTGCACCCTGCCTGGCATTTGCCTTAATTTTCAGGAACAATTTGTCTCTAGCTGGACCAAGCATTTAGTCCCACTCATAGAGAGGTCCATTACACCGCCTACCTACGCCATCTCCCATGGCCCCTAGTTGAGCCCCATTGGTGTCGCTGTCCATGGTTCTGATAGAAAGAGTGTGCCTCTGCATTGACACCTGTTTTGCTGTCTGTGGTGCTGCCTAATGGTTCTTTTTTATGCTCAGGAAGTGCTGCACATTTAAAGAGCAGATTTTTGAGATACGGACTAAAATTCAACTATAAACATGAGATTTTGGCTTTTGTTGATGTATTATAGGGGCTTCCCAGGTGGTGCTGTCGAATGAAGGAGACATTAAAGACACAGGTTCAATCCCTGGGTTGGGAAGATCCCTGATGGAGGGCATGGCAACCCACTCCAGTACTGTTGCCTTGGGAATCCCATGGGCAGAGGAGCCTGGAGGGCTATAGTCCATAGGGTTGCAAAGAGGCACACACAACTGAAGTGACCCTGGACAATGTGTTATAGGATTTAGGACTCTGGCCTGTGTGTCCCCATTCACGCTGAAGAGTCAATATTTTCTTGTTGTCCCATATGCTCAGAACAGGTTTTAGGATTTAGCACAGCTGATGGAAAAAAGCAGAGCTAAATAGAGAGAAACCAGGGCTATAGCTTGCAGGCTATTAATCACACCAGGGGAGCCACTATTCCTTTGGCAATCCCTGCCTTGGAATTGTCCTCTTTTTGACTTCCTATGTCCTTTCTAACAGAAAGTCCTGTGGATTCTATCTTCTAAACAGCTCTTAGATTCGGCTGCTTCATCACTTCCACCAACACTTCCATGACAATGATAAACATCACACTACCATCACCACCCTCACCCCTCTGCTTCTACTTACCATCACTTCTTGTTGGAATCATCCCTCTAGGATAAAAACTTCCAAGTGGAATAACTAAGTGGAAGTTTAGGTGTGTTGTTTAAGGATTTGACAGCTGTACCAAGGAGCATTTCCATCAACCTCGTAAAAGAGGGCCAGAGCCACTTCTAGGTGGCTAAAGCACTACCAGCAATACAGTTCAATTAAAAACTGACCAAAAGAAATTTGGCCACAAAGTTGATCTGGATCTTCCATGTTACTGAAAAACCCAAATGAACTTTGTGGCTAACCCAGTACACTGAGAAACTAAACAGGGAGTTCTCTGGTGATCTAGTGGTTAGGATTCCACACTTTCACTGCAGTGGCCTGGATGCATCCCTGGTCAGGAAACTGAGATCCTGCAAGCTGTGTGGTGCGGCCAAAAGTTTTTTTTTTAATTAAAAAAATGCTAATGCTGGACTTCCCTGGTGACACAGTGGATGGGAATCCGCCTGCTAGTGCAGGGGATTCGGGTTCAATCCCTCACATACATGGGAGCAGCTATACCCACGTGCCACAACTGAGGCCGCACTCTTAAGAGTAACTACTGATGCCCCCATAGTGTCTAGAGCCTGCGCTCAGCAACAAGAGAAGCCACTGCTCACCGCAACTGGAGAAACCCCTCATAAAGCAGCAAAGCAACGAAGACCCAGCACGGCAAAAATAAAATAAACAGTAACTTTAAAAATGATTTTAAGAAAATGCTAATGCTTCTATAGAGCGCTTAACACATATCATAGCTGAGGCAAGGGTACGCGGTGCTTCAAAACAAACCTTTGAGGTAGGTTCTGCTTTACAGCAGGAATAATGAGACCCAGGGATGTCAAGACACTTGCTCAAGTTCAGATAAGACGCTCAGAGAAGGTCAGATAAAGCTTTCGGAGACTACACAGGAAACGAGTGGCAGAGCAGGGACAGAAACCGATGTTTGTCTCTCCCTCTCCTGCCAAGGAGATTCCCCCTTTCTTACACCCCTGGAGAACTGCCAGGGGTCCCTGAGAAAGCAGAGCTGGGGAAGGGCGAAAGGGACGCCTACAAGGGAGTAGGCAGCTGGAGAGGGCTGGGAAGAGGGGCTTCTGGGGCTACAGGGTCGCCATAGCGAGTGTGATGCAATGACGCCCATCGCTGCGTCAAAGGGCGGCTCCAGGGATGCGGACACTGCGGCAGAGCCGGTCCCCACCGCCCGCGCCCACCTCGCCCCTGCAGCCTGCCGCGGCTAAGCCAGCAGGCAACCGCTGCTGCTAACCTTCCTCCGGCATCAGGACCACCGCCTGGAACCTCCAGTGACCCCTGAAAACCTCTCTCTGCCACAGGTGACCCCTGACAACCACGCCCAGGTACCGGCCGTGCCTGACAA
>SJXQ01013115.1:0-155260 GCA_006408695.1 Aepyceros melampus | reverse complement strand
GGGGGCCACTTCCTCATCTCCATCAAGGCCAACTGCATAGACTCCACCGCGTCCGCCGAGGCGGTGTTCGCCTCTGAGGTGAGGAAGCTGCAGCAGGAGAATTTAAAGCCTCAAGAGCAGCTGACTCTGGAGCCCTACGAAAGGGACCACGCCGTGGTGGTCGGGGTCTATCGGCCCCTTCCTAAGAGCGGCGGCAAGTAGCCACCCAGCTCGGGCTGTCCCTGAGATGTGCCCAAGGCTGTACTGTGCTCCGTGTTACCGTACGTTTTCTTCGTGCAGTTTTTCTATTAAATGACATAAAGAAACAGTACCCAGGTGTATCAGTGAGGCCACACTGAGTTATCCCCACATCTCCAAATCCGCCAAACCCTAAAATAGCTAAGATACCTGGTGAAAGGGGTCCACCAAGGAGTTACAGCTTGGGGACTGTGCTTCCTCCAGCCACTCAAAATCTGACTGGTCAGGGCCCTTCTTCACATGTACTTCCTCATCACAGGGGCTGGGGAAATGAGCTTATAAAATCATCTTTGGAAGGCGGGGGTGGGGGGGCGGTTGGAGCACTTCCTACACGTTGACACGTCATGTGACCAAGCCTGACTCCAGGGAGTGGCACTGGGACTAAGACACCCCATCTGTCTGACTCCAAGCCAGATTTCTAATCATAATAAATAGTCAATACTTTTCTCTTCAGGCTTCTCTGGTGGCTCACTGTTAAAGAATCCACCTGCCAATGCAGGAGACATGTGTTCAATCCCTGAGTCTGGAATATCCCCTGGAGAAGGAAATGGCCGTCCAGTTCGGTATTCTTGCCTGGGAAATCCCATGGACAGAGGAGCCTGGTAGGCTACAGTCCATGGGGTTACAAAAGAGTTGGATATGACTAAGCAACTAAACAACAACAAGTTTCCTCTTCACATAAGACCTTTTGCATTTGCTGGTATGTGCAATGGAGAAGGCAATGGCACCCCACTCCAGTACTTTTGCCTGGAAAATCCCATGGACGGAGGAGCCTGGTAGGCTGCAGTCCATGGGGTCGCTAGTGGGGCTTCTTAGGTGACTGAGTGGTAAAGAATCTGCCTGCCAATGCAGCAGACCTGGGTTCAGTCCCTGGGTCAGGACCATCCCCTGGAGAAGGCAATGGCAACCCAATGAGTATTCTTGCCTGGAAAATTTCATGGACAGAGGAGCCTAGTAGACTGCAGTCCATGGGGTGGCAAGGAGTTGGACACAAATGAGTGAGCACACAGTATGTATAGTGAGACCACCAGCCCCAAGATTTCTGTGTTACCATTACCCTTTTACACAAGAGGCACCAGAGCTTCTGCAGGTAAACTGGTTGCTTAAATTTGCACAGCCAGATGGAACTCAATTGCCGGTCTTTGGAGCTCATAATCCATTGCTATTTCTTGTACACCAGTAAGATGTTACCTCTCTCCCACAGGGTCCATGCTAAAGAGACCATACAAGTCCCAACCAAAGACATGGATTAGGACTGTCTTGACTTCTCTGTGTTCTTTCTCTCCCTCCTGATGCTACCCTTTACTTTTTTTTGGCCATGCCACATGGCTGGTGGGAATCTTAGTTCTGTGGCTAGAGATTGAACCTGGGCCCTCGGCAGTGAGACTGTGGAGTCCTAACCACTGAACCACCAGGGAATTCCCCCTTTTCTTAGATTTCAAAATAGTAATACTGGGTATGAAGGTAGGCTGTGAGTCCACCTAACAAACTATTCCCAGTGCAAGGCATAACACATTCAAAGTGGCATCACCAAGGGTCTGAGAAATACCAGGAAAATGACTCTCAGAAAGTATCTGTCTCTGAGAGGCAGTTCCTGCGGACCCTGAAGTTCAGTACATCAACTCTGGCTCTCCACACCAGCCCAAAGGGAGCAGGAGAGTGAACAACTCCAGGAGAGCTGTGAATGTTCCAAATCAGGCTTTTAAAAGGGCTTTTATTTATTCATTCACTCATCCATTCAAGAACTCCCCACTGCCAATTGCCAAAGTCCTGGACACTTCATCCGGGAATGACTGGTCCCTAATGCGCCATTTGGAAAGCAGGTCCACCTTCCTAAAGGTGTGCTCGCACAGAGACTGTGGGTGGTCTGCGTTTTCTGAGGATACACTTCCTTCACACAGGAAGAAGATAAATCAGATTTTTAAATGGCCACCCCTTCTGCTCCTCCACTCCACTTCCCTATCACTCATACACACACACACACACACACACACACACACTCACTCACACACACACACACACACACAAGCTACAATACAGGGGAAGAGCTACCATTCAGATTTGTTGGCCAGACTGACTCAGGAAGAAGAGGGTGAATATAGTAAATGTCTGCAAAACCCCAAACCAGGCATTTCCATAAACAATGTGAACTCTTCATTAAAACCTTGCAAAGCCAGGATCATTTGTATTTAACAGATGAGGAAACTGCAGTTTGGAGAGATGACATGACTCCCTTCAGATCCTCCAGAAACCAAAGACTACAGCCAGAAACCAAACCCACAGGAGTCTGACTCCAAAAGCCTTTCTCCAATCCTAAGCTAATGAATTCATGGCTGAGATGAAACCTGGAGGCTGAAAAAAAAAAAAAACAGAGGGGGAAAAAAGAGGGCTTCCTTGCTGGTCCAGTGGGTTAAGATTCTATGCTTCTGCTACAAGGGGCACAAGTTCAGTCCTTAGTCAGGGAACCCCACATGCTAGGTAGAGTGGCCAAAAAATAAAAATAAAAAGGCAAGAAAAAACCCTGAGGCTGAGAATGGACTCCCAGGAAATGGGATGATTACTTCCAGAATCTTAAGGGATCCAGTCCTTCCTTGGAGTCAGCTCAACCTTGATAAGGAGCTTTTGGAGCCTCCATACAGGGTTTCTGTCCTTCCAGATTGAGGAGAGGGCAGGGGAACCTTGGCCTCTTTTCTTGGTGTGAGCATTCCCACATATACACAATTTATAGTTTATGTGTGAAGCTGCTTGACGTGGGACCATCAGTGAAGAAATGGCATTAAGAAAAAAAAAACCTCGTAAAGAATGTCTCTGAGCTCTGGATGGGTCTCTGGGCCAATGGGATGAGATGATATATCCCAGGAGAAATATGGGAATAAGGACTAAGGGAACGTAGGGAGGGAAGCTGAAACCTGGTTTTGGAGGATAATGGCAGGAAGGAAGTATGGGACTGTAGCCCCTATGGGTGGTGAGGTTCAGAACACAGGGAGCACCTGACCTGCTTGGGTCCCCAGAAGGCATTAAATTTGGGGTGCTTAGGTGTCTTAGACTGTTGAGGCTGTATAACAAAATAACCACGGTCTGCGTGGCTTCAATAGACATGTACCTTCTCTCAGTTCTGGAAGCTGCAAGTCCAGGGTCAAGGGGCCAGCAGGGTTGGTTTCTGGTGAAGCATCTTGCCTAGCTTGTCAAGGGCTGCCTTCTCCCTGGGTCCTCACATGGTCTTTTCTGGGTGTCCAGTCCCTTGGGACTGGAGTTGCAAACTGGGAGGATGGTCCCCTCAGAGGACTGGCCTGGGGAAGACCTGGCCCCGATGCATGATCTAGAAGGTGGGGGCATGGGCTCCTGGGGGCACAGCACTTGGCCACTATGGACTCCTTGCCCTGTGGGCCAAGGTGCAGATGAGAGAGATAGGGGAGGAGGGGGGATCTCTGGACTGGACTCTTCCTCTTTGTAGAAGCACTCCAGCCCTGTCAAATTACAGCTCCACCCTTATGACCTCCTACAACCCTAATTACCTCCAGAAAGTCCCCATCTTCAAATACAGTCACATTTGAGGGTTAGGGCTCCAAGGTTTTAATTTGGGGAAACACAATTCGGCCCATAACAGCAGGGACTGGATGGGAACTTTCTGCTAAAATGCCCGTCTTATTGGTTTCTGAGAAATGACTGCGAAAAGCAATGTACAACTGAAGTACCTGAACAGAATGCTGCACATCATCCCTTCTTCCCATCTTTCCTCCTGTTGTGAGTGTAAGATAACTGAGAATTAACAGTTAACATAAAGGCTATGGTTGGAACAGTGCTGGTGGGTGGGTGGGGTAGGAGTGGTGGGGAGGGAAATTAGTTGAGCTTCCAAGAGGGATTGGTTCAAGCTGGAAGCTGGGTAGAATCTGCTGCTGAGTTTCAGAGGATCAGGAGTGACAAGAGCCATGGTTGGGCCCAGCCCAGCAGATGCAGTGAGGCTGGAGGCTGATGCTCAAAGACCAGGTGAAAGGGACCCTGAGTCAAACAATGTCAGCAGAAACCAGTGGGAAGAACCCACAGACCTCAGCCTTCCACACACCCCATGATGTCCATCAGCTTCCTCCACCCTGATGCCTCTGGGGATGAGGGGAGGAAGAATGAGGAGGGAGAAGAAAACCTTTGTCCAAAAGGGACTGTTTTAAGCCAGAAGAAACCAATTTCTTTTCAAGTGGTAGTTTCCCTCCCAGCTGCAAATCCTCGACCAAGCAAGAGGCTTTAACCCCATCTGAGCTGCAGTGAATATGTCTGAATTCTACTACACTCATATTTATCAACCACTATGATGTCTCAGGCATAAATATAAAGCACTTATTGCAAAGTGTTGTTTTTAAATTAATCACGAGAACAAACATACCAGAAAATACTGAAACGGAAATGTTCAGATTAATGTTGGCTGTAAAATGAATACTGGTGTCAGAACCACTCGAAACATCTGTGTTGCTAGAGTGAGAGAGCGCGTAAGAGCCCCTGACCAGTGACCTGCCCCTTTTGCTTCCCACCCCTGGTTCTGCCCCGACACCCTGAAGGAATGCACACATATGTCTGTAAATAGACTGCTGCCGCTAAGTCACTTCAGTGGTGTCCGACTCTGTGCGACCCCATAGATGGCAGCCCACCAGGCTCCCCCGTCCCTGGGATTCTCCAGGCAAGAACACTGGAGTGGGTTGCCATTTCCTTTTCCAATGCACGAAAGTGAAAAGTGAAGGTGAAGCCACTCAGTCATGTCCGACCCTCAGTGGCCCCATGGACTGCAGCCTTCCAGGCTCCTCCGTCCACAGGATTTTCCAGACAAGAGTACTCCCAGCCCTCAAATCCAAGATTTGATCCTGCCCCTCAAACAGCCTCCTTTAAGCCCCTTGGGACTGGAGTTGCAAACTGGGAGGATGGTCCCCTCAGGAGGACTGGCCTGGGGAAGACCTGGCCCCGATGCATGATCTAGAAGGTGGGGGCATGGGCTCCTGGGGGCACAGCACTTCGCCACTATGGACTCCTTGCCCTGTGGGCCAAGGTGCAGACAAAGGAAGACCAGAGTGCAGCCCTCAATATGTGGGGCCCTGGGCTGGGCCCCTGACTTCTCAAATCTGAGAGTGGCCCCTCCACCCAATTGAATCTGTGTTCCTTCTTAAGGAGGCAAGTCTAACTCTTTCTTCCTAGTAGTCTTTCCTGGCTCTTGGGCTCACAGGAAATTCCTCCTGATTCATGTTCTGATGGAGACAACATTTATGGTGCATGTGGTGTGTTCCAGGTACCTCTAGACACCTTGTTTCACTTAATCCTCATAGCATCCCCCAGGAGGCAAATTTATCATTTCCGCATCACAGATGAGGAGGCTGAGGGTCAGGAAAGTGACAGGAATCACCCAAGGTGCAACAGAGCTGGAGAATATAAGATTTGGGTTGTTGTGAAGAACTGTATTCTTTCTCTAAGTCAATGAAATTAAAACCAGGTGCTCTAGGGGAAAGAAAGCCTGACATCTGTTTTTGGTTAAGTCCCCCAGCTGATTCTAATGTGCACCCAGGGCTGACATGACTATTCTGTCCCATAATCTTTTTGCTGTCGATTGGGAAGGGCAGAATAAGGACAGCACTTTGAATCACTAGAAGATGACAGCTTTTCTGCAGAGTCTCTATGACAGGCCAGGATACCCCTTGAGATTCCCAGGAGGCAGAGGGTTGAAGTCTGTGAATGAAGTTACTGGTGTTCTGCCTCCTTAGTCCCCTGATTGAGAACTGCCCAGTAACCTTGTTTGTAAGGAGCTTAGCTGAGCTGGGGGAGAGAGCTGAGCTGCCAGGTGCAGGAGGAGTTCAAAAGGCAAGGAGGCAAAAATGAGAGACTTTGGTCTTTAGTCACTGTGATGGAATGGGCACTCGTGGTAAAGAACCTGCCTACCAATTCTGGAGATGTAAGAGACATGGGTTCATTCCCTGGGTCAGGAAGATCCCCTGGAGGAGGCCATGACAATCCATTCCAGTATTCTTGCCTAGAGGGCCTTGGTCCATAGGGTCGCAAAGAGTCAGACACGACTGACGTGACTTCGCATGCAGTGTGATGGAATAAGCAAGCAGATAAAATGGGAGAAAGCGCCAATTCCCCTGTTCCACATTCTCCCATGGAAAGGCACCCCAGCTGAGAGTCAGTGGCATCAGAGCTACATGGGGATGTCTTACTGCTGAAGGTGCCCTGGAACCAAGTGCTGCAGCATTTTATGGATCCTGATGCCTCTGGTGAGGGGACAAGGGGGAAAGGCTGGGAGTGGAAAAGTTTTCAAGATTCTCCCCTTCACGCATAAGGAAGCAGAAGTCCTCAGATAGAAACCTATAAGGACTTACCTCGTGGTCCAGTGGTTAAGACTGACACTTTCACTGCAGGGGCAAGGATTCAACTCCTGGTTGGGGAACTATAAGATCCCACGTGCCACTCACATTAAAACAAAACAAAACATTTTGGAATGAAGGTGACAGATAGGAATAGCCCTGAGTCCTTGACTGCAACCCCCTTCAGAAACAGAAGTTTGCAGGCTGTGCCCCAGGTCTGGCATGGGAAGGGCAGCTTCTGCTGGGGTCCAGCCCCTGCAGGATCCAGGGGAACCCTCAGGAGAGATGGTGTTGGTGAAGAGATTTAGAGAGAGATAAGGAAAGAATGTTGCAGATAAGAAAATAGAGGAGAAAAAGAGTCTGATATTCCTTGGTTTACACAGAAAGCCAATAAAGTCCAGACAAGGGACTTGCTCTGCTCATGGAGGCCGCAGGTGCCCTCTCGCTGGAATGAAGATGCAGAGTGCCTTCTCAATCGGGTCTTAGAAACCCAGGCAGGAAAGTGAATGCAGAGAGCCTCTATGCTCCAAGGGATAAGCCTGAAAAAGAGAGGGAAGGAGAGGGAGAAAGAAAGATTGACATGGGATGACCAAGCTTCAGTGAGCGAGGCCCATAACTTTATTTTCAAAAGAAACTTTTATACCTTGACTTGTACATAGAGGGAAATGAAAGATGCAAAGTCATACAGAGTCAGCCCAAACATTACATATGTTTTGTCTTTTTTGAAACCAGGATTTTTTCTGCATACCTTTCCCATAAACAATGTTGTGTACATTATCTTGTGGCCTTGGAGGCCTGTGAACATTTTATGGCCCTCTTTTGATAAAGGCTGCTCAACCAGAAAGCTTATTTTCCCTTGAAATGTTTTTTCTTTCTATTTCTAATCTATGTCAGCCTCAGAAAGTATTAAACAGAGTTACATTTCTCATAGAGCAAAGGTGCAGTGAGTTACAACAAAGAAAGAGCCAATTAGCTCAAAGGTCTGATGTGGTTAATTCCAAGGCTACACTTGTTTTTCTTAAATTCCAACTTGTTAACTAATGCACTCCCAGGTGCACAGTGGATAAGAGATATGGGAACTTGGCAGCAAGCATTGGCTCAACAGTGAAATCCTACACCAGCACTATTCTAATAGTTTTTAACTTTTTGAAAGACTCTATATTTTTAGAAGGTTTAGGCTTCCCATGCCTCTCACGGTTGGGAGGCTGTGAATAATCACATGCGTAGCTGCAAGAGTCTGGATAAACCTGCCAAGCAAGCTAGAATGCTAACAGAGGGGGTTTGAATTGAAATATTCCTTTCTTGTCCAGGAGACTTATTAGCTAGAGCCCTAAGTTGATTTTCTCCAGAGAAAGGTGGTCAGGGATAGCCCCCTGTTAATGTCAGAAGAGTTGGTGAAAGGCACAAAATACTAAGACAGACAGATTCTGGTTTGGGGGTAGATGCTCGAGCAGGTCCAGGGGGTCTCTCGAGTCCTGAAGCCTTGCTTATCAGTTCTCTTCCACATGACCTTGTCATGGGTGGGATCTCCTGTGCTGGCTCCCAGCAAGCTTCCCCCCTAGTCCCACCAGGTATTCTGGGTAAAGCCTTCTTAATTGCCTGTGGTCAGGCCTGAAAAATCAATCACACATCAATCCTTAACTAGAAGCTGATTCTGCAATGCCTATATCCTCATCCAAGCTCTGAATAGTGTTCCCTATTTTTCCTGTCTCTTGAGCAAAAAATTTGCTTCTTTTTTTACCTTTCCATTTTTCATTTATTTCTCATGTCTTCCATTTCTGCTCCCTGGGGGCCAGCAAGCCCCACATCATCAGCTATGGCTCTAGGCCCACTGCCTCCAGCTGAGCCTGTCTGGAGAGCTTGGGTGCCTAAGAACATTACACAGGCGTTCTTGCTATGCACAGTAGCTGTTGAGCAAGGCAGAACATGAGAAAAACAGCTGAGATTGTTTTTATGGAGCACTATTGTCTTTCTTACTTTTCATGTTACTTTAATCTTCCCCCACTTTTCCTCCCCAATTGTTTGTCCACCTCACTGCCTTTAGGAACCCCAATCCAACAATCATTCAACCCCTGAGGACTTCCAACTCTCTGATATATTCAGCATCCTTTCAACTCCCTTGCTCAAGTCTTCACTTGCCTCTTTACTGATTTCATGGTCTATAGTCACTTTCTTGCTTATCTGTCCCTGTCTGTCTGCATTTGTTGGCAAACTGGCCACTTGCTTTCTGGACCTATCTGTTTCTCGTAGTAAATTATCAAGTGAAAACAGCTGCCAGTATATGCTACTAACACTCTTTTCCAACTTCTCCTAAGGTCACACATTCAATGGCACGTTACCTACCTTCCAAGTTTTCAGGTGACCAAAGTTTCACTTCTTCACAAGATGAATCACCATCCTTCTATCCTCTGATAGCAGTTTCTTTGCCACCTACTGCCAGTCCCTAATCCAGGGCCTCAAGTTTTATTTAAGTTTCTCTTCAGTAGCATTTACTGCTGGTACCAACATTTATATCAGTTGGGATGGGTATATCAGATGGCTTATGTCACGGTAACAAATGTCAAAAGTCTGTGCCTAAATGACCAATTTGTTTTCTTCCTCATACTACCTTCATTAATTTGTGGGGGGGGGCGGTGGTGAGGGAGAATTTTGGAGGGGTGACGAAGTTAATTTTAGTCACTTAGGGATCTAGGCTAAAAGACCAGCTACCATCTTGACTACTACTGGCTGTCAAGAGAGTAAAGATGGCTCCAGAAGGTCTCAGACCGGTGATTATGTGTTCTAGCCATGACGTGGTAGTTCCAACCACAACTCACTCACTAGTGGGCTAGAACCAGTCATATGAACCTCCTCAACCACAAGGGAGCCATATTGGTTGACAGTTGAAAAAATGAAAGCCTAAATATTATGATTATAAGCTATAATAATATTTTTTGTCTTAATATGACATACAGTTTATGGTTTGCTGACAAGCTCATATGTGTTTTAAAATTTCTGTGCATTCAGATGGATAATAACCAGCTTTGGCTAGTCAAGTACAAGTTACTTGTTTGCTCTGACACTGAAAGAAAAGGAGATACTGCAAAACAGAATAAAGATCAAATTACAGAGAGTTTTGGGGATCTTCAGCACATGTGATAATTAAAGCCAGCAATGGATGAGTTGATCTATGTGTAGTTGTGGAAGAGAGAAGGACTTAGAACTGGGCTCTTAGGTGATCCACAATTTTGTGTTCTGATGGAGGAGAAGTATACAAAGGAGATGTACACAAAGCTTCTGGAACAATGTTGTGTCATGAAATCCAAAGGAAGACAGCATTTCAAGAAAGAGGAAGTTTCAGCTTTGCCAAATGCTGAGAAACCAAGGAAGATGATAGAAAGCACCCGATTAATTTGGCTTCATGGGTCACTGTTAGGGTTTGCAAGAACAGTGAAGTTCACTTCAGTTCAGTTCAGTCACTCAGTCGTGTTCGACTCTTTGCGACCTCATGAATCGCAGCACGCCAGGCCTCCCTGTCCATCACCAACTCCCGGACTTCACTCAGACTCACGTCCATTGAGTCCGTGATGCCATCCAGCCATCTCATCCTCGGTCATCCCCTTCTCCTCCTGCCCCCAATCTCTCCCAGCATCAGGGTCTTTTCCAATGAGTCAACTCTTCACATGAGGTGGCCAAGGTACCGGAGTTTCAGCTTTAGCATCAGTCCTTCCAATGAACACCCAGGACTGATCTTTAGGTCATACCTGAATGGTCTAGTGGTGTTGCCCACTTTCTTCAATTTCAGTCTGAATTTGGCAATAAGGAGTTCATGATCTGAGCCACAGTCAGCTCCCTGTCTTGTTTTTGTTGACTGTATAGAGCGTCTCCATCTTTGGCTGCAAAGAATATAATCACTCTGATTTCAGTGTTGACCATCTGGTGATGTCCATGTGTAGAGTCTTCTCTTGGGTTGTTGGAGGAGGGTGTTTTCTATGACCAGTGTGTTCTCTTGGGAAAATTCTATTACCCTTTGTTCTAATTGTATTCCAAGGCCAAATTTGCCTGTTACTCCAGGCAAATTGTTTCTTGACTTCCTACTTTTGCATTCCAGTCCCCTATAATGAAAAGGACATCTTTTTTGGGTATTAGTTCTAAAAGATCTTGTAGGTCTTCATAAAACCGTTCAACTTCAGCTTCTTCAGCATTACTGGTTGGGGCATAGATTTGGATAATTGTGATATTGAATGGTTTGCCTTGGAGACGAACAGAGATCATTCTGTCATTTTTGAGATTGCATCCAAGTACTGCATTTCGGACTCTTTTGTTGACCATGATGGCTACTCCATTTCTTCTGAGGGATTCCTGCCCACAGTAGTAGATATAATAGTCATCTGAGTTAAATTCACCCATTCCAGTCCATTTTAGTTCGCTGATTCCTAGAATGTCGACGTTCACCCTTGCCATCTCTTGTTTGACCACTTCCAATTTGCCTTGATTCATGGACCTGACATTCCAGGTTCCTATGCAATACTGCTCTTTACAGCATCGGGTCTTGCTTCTATCACCAGTCACATCCATAACTAGGTATTGTTTTTGCTTTGGCTCTATCCCATCATTCTTTCTGGAGTTATTTCTCCTTTGATCTCCAGTAGCATATTGAGCACCTAATGACCTAGGGAGTTTCTCTTTTGGTATCCTATCATTTTGCCTTTTCATACTGTTCATGGGGTTCTCAAGGCAAGAATACTGAAGTGGCTTGCCATTCCCTTCACAGTGGACCACATTCTGTCAGACCTCTCCACCATGACCCACCCATCTTGGGTTGCCCCGCAGGCTTGGTTTCATTGAGTTAGACAAGGGTGTGGTCCTAGTGTGATTAGATTGACTAGTTTTCTGTGAGTATGGTTTCAGTGTGTCTGCCCTCTGATTCCCTCTTGCAACACCTACCATCTTACTTGGGTTTCTCTTACCTTGGGCGTGGGGTATCTCTTCACGGCTGCTCCAGCAAAGCACAGCCACTGCACCTTACCTTTGATGAGGGGTATCTCCTTACCGCCACCGTTCCTGACCTTCAGCATAGGATAAGGTTGAAGATAAAAACAGGAGGTGAGGAAGTGAGTCAGTGGGAGCAAACACTCCTAAAAATGTGATGGGGGAAAAATACAGTGAGGGGTGGAGGGACAGGTTTTGTTTTTTGACTTTGCATTGACAATGTAATCATTAATAGTGAGTCCCAGTGTGGTTGAGAAGTCAACCTTTATTCTGGAGTTGCAGTTATCATGCAGAGACTGTTCAGATCAATATTATTTGATGAATCTGTGTTCCTGCAAGAAGGGAGCTCCCAATGGCACCATGGTTCAATTAGAATGTGGCAGAAATTGATATTTCCTCCAAATATCCATTTTCCCAGGCAGGTTAGAATTTTCAGCCAGGCACAGGGCCTCCCAAATTAAAGACAATTCCTCAGTCTCCCTTGTAATTATATACGACCAGGGTAATAAGTCCTAAACAATTCAAATAAGCAAGAGTATCCTGTAGCAGGGCTTCCCAGGTGGGGCAGTGGTAAAGAATCCCCCTGCTGACCAGGAGACGTGAGTTTGATCCCTGAGTCGAGAAGATCCCCTGGAGAAGGAAATGGCAACACACTCCAGTATTCTTGCCTGGGAAATCGCATGGACAGAGGAGCCTGGTAGGCTACAGTCGATGGGGCTGCAAAAGAGTATGACATGACTTAGTGACTAAACAACAACAACAATATCCTGTGGCAACTTCAGAGAACCTTCCTTAAGGAAAGCTTACATGAGTCATTTGACCCACTGTGTCACTTTCTTCTTCCTTGCTGGTTGAAATATGGACACGATAGTTGGAGCTGAAGAGCCATTTTGGACCATGAGGTGACCTTGGGAATAGAGGCTACAGTTGACAGAGTAAAAAGCTGCAGCTGCTAAGTCGCTTCAGTCGTGTCCAACTCTGTGTGACCCCATAGATGGCAACCCACCAGGCTCCACCGCCCCTGGGATTCTCCAGGCAAGAACACTGGAGTGGGTTGCCATTTCCTTCTCCAATGCATGAAAGTGAAAAGTGAAAGTGAAGTCACTCAGTTGTGTCCTATTCTTCGCAACCCCATGGACTGTAGCCCACCAGGCTCCTCCATCCATGGGATTTTCCAGGCAAGCATACTGAAGCTAGAAGAATCCAAAGTCTGTGTTGACTTCATAAAACAGAGTTCTATGGCAGCCCTAGACATCTGTATCTGTTAATGTTACAAAATGTAACATTAGTCCAAATTTTGTTAATGCAAAAGGAAAATAAGCATCTAGTTTAAGCCTTATATTTTGCAGGTTACTAATACTCTTGCTGTGTGCTGTGCTTAGTTGCTCAGTTGTGTCCAACTCTTTGCAACCACCTGGACTATAGCCTGCCAGGCTCCTCTGTCCGTGGAATTCTCCAGACAAGAATACAGGAGTGGGTTGTCATGCCCTCATCTAGGGATCTTTCCAACCCAGGGATCAAATCCAGGTCTGCTCTGGGCAGATTCTTTACCATCTGAGCCACCAGGGAAGCCCAAGAATACTGGAGTGGGTAGCCTATCCCTTCTCCAGAGGGACTTCCCCACTGAGGAAGCATCTCCTGCATTGCAGTTGGATTCTTTACCAGCTGAGCTACCAGGGAAGCCAACTTACTCAAATCTAAATCTAATGAATATATACAAGGTCAGCAATAAAAGCACAGACTGTAATAAAATTGACAATCCACCACTGAAAACAGATTAAAAGTCACCAAAGAAAATTCTATTTAGGAAAAATGATAGTGTAATTTAAGACCAAGGATACTGGTCAGGAGGCCTTGATGCTAAGAAGGAAATTAAGAATAGAAGTTTCTCATTTGCAGCAACATGGATGGACTTGGAGAGCATTATGCCAAAGTGAAATAAGTCAGATAGAAAAAGACAAATACTGTATGCTATCATCTATATGTGGAACTTAAAATATACCCGAACTAGTAAATACTACAAAAAAGAAGCAGACATATATATAGAGAGAACAAATTAGTAGTTACTAGTAGGGGGAAACTTAGGTATGGAGGAGTGAAAGGCACAAAGTATTAGGTGTAAGATGGGCTACAGGATGTATTGAATAACACAAGGAATCAAGCCAGTATTTTAAAACAACTATTCGCAAAGAGTTGGACACGACTGAGCAACTGAACTGAACTGAACTGATAAATGGAATGTAACAATTTTTTCTAAGAAAAAAATTACGATTTTTAAATTTTAAAAAATTAAAAAAATATATATATATAAAGAAACTTGAAGTTGATTACAGATCTAAATATAAGACCAGATACTATAAAACTTCTAGAGGAGAACACAGGCTGAACAATCTTTGACACAAATTGCAGCAATTTTTTTGCATCCATCTCTTAAAGTAATGAAAATAAAAGCAAAGATAAACAAATGGGACCAAATTAAACTTCAAAGCTTTTGTACCAAAAAGGAAACCATAAAAAACAAAAAGACAACCTGTGGAATGGGAGAAAATATTTGCAATCAATGCGACTGACAAGGGATTAATTTCTCAAACATAAAAACAGTTCACACATCTCAATATCCAAAAAACAAACAATCCAATTAAAACATAGGCAGAAGACCTAAATAGACATTTCTCCAAAGAAGTCATACAGATGACCAACAGGCACATGAAAAGATGCTCAACACCAGTATTAGAGAAATGCAAATCAAAACTACAATGAAGCACTCCTTCACATCAATCAGAATGACCATCATTAAAAAGTCTACAAATAACAAATGCAGGAGAGGGTGTGGAGAAAATGGAACCTCCTACCCTGTTGACTGGAATGTATATTGGTGAAGCCACTATGGAGAAGAGTATGAAGCTTCCTTAAGACTCTAAAAATAGAGTTACTATGTGAACCAGCAATCCCATTCCTGGGCATATATCTGGAAAAGACAAAAACACTAATTCAAAGAGATATAAACATCCTGATGTTTATACCAGTACTATTTACAATAGTCAAGATATGGAAGCAACCTAAATGACTATCAACAGATGAATGGATAAAGAGGATGTAGTATACACACACACACACACACACACACACACACACACACACAACGGGATATTGCTCAGCCATTAAAAAGAATGAAATACTGCCATTTGCAGCCACATGGATGGAACCAGAGATTTCATACTAGGTCAGTCAAAGTCAAATATCATATGATATCGTTTATATGTGGACTCTAAAAAAATGATACAAATGAACTTATTTACAAAACAGAAATTGACTCACAGACATGGAAAAGAAATTTATGGTTACCAATGGGGAAAGGGAAGAAGGCAATGGCACCCCACTCCAGTACTCTTGCCTGGAAAATCCCATGGATGGAGGAGCCTGGTAGGCTGCGGTCCATGGGGTCGCTAAGTCGGACACGACTGAGCGACTTCACTTTCACTTTTCGCTTTCATGCATTGGAGAAGGAAATGGCAACCCACTCCAGTGTTCTTGCCTGGAGAATCCCAGGGACAGGGGAGCCTGGTGGGCTGCCGTCTGTGGGGTTGCACAGAGTCGGACACGACTGAAGTGACTTAGCACTAGCACTAGCAATGGGGAAAGGAGAGAGGATAAATAAAAAAGAAAATGAGACAGAAATGGGAAATGACCATAATAGGAAGAAAATGTCGCATGAGGAAATGTGGTCTGATATTATCCAGTTTTCCAAATTTGCTGGCATATTGAGTGCAGCACTTTCACAGCATCATCTTTCAGGATTTCAAACAGCTCAACTGGAATTCCATCATCTTCACTAGCTTTGTTCATAGTGATGCTTCCTAAGGCCCCTTGACTTCACATTCCAGGATGTCTGGCTCTAGGTGATTGATCACACCATCATGATTATCTTGGTTGCGAAGATCTTTTTTGTACAGTTCTATATATTCTTGCCACCTCTTCTTAAAATCTTCTGCTTCTGTTAGGTCCATACCATTTCTATCCTTTACTGAGCCCATCTTTACATAAAATATTCCCTTGGTATCTCTAATTTTCTTGAAGACCTCTCTAGTCTTTCCCATTCTATGGTTTTCCTCTATTTCTTTGCACTGATTACTGAGGAAGGCTTTCTTATCTCTCCTTGCTATTCTTTGGAACTCTGCATCCAGATGGGTATATCTTTTCTTTTCTCCTTAGATTTTGGCTTCTCTTCTTTTCACAGCTATTTGTAAGACCTCCACAGACAGTCATTTTGCTTTTTTGCACTTCTTTTTCTTGGAGATGATCTTATTCCCTGTCTCCTGTACAATGTCACAAACCTCCGTCCATAGTTCATAAGCACTCTGTCTAATACATCTAGTCCCTTAAATCTATTTCTCACTTCTACTGTTTAATCATTATATGTTTGATTTAGGTCATATTGGAATGGTCTAGTGGTTTTCCCTACATTCTTGAATTTAAGCCTGAATTCGGCAATAAGGAGTTCATGATCTGAGCCACAGTCAGCTCCTGGTCTTGTTATTGTTGACTGTATAGAGCTTCTCCATCTGTGGCTGCAAAGAATATAATCAATTTGATTTCAGTGTTGACCATCTAGTGATGTCCACCTGTAGAGTCTTCTCTTGTGTTGTTGGAAGAGGGTGTTTGTTATGACCAGTGCATTCTCTTGGCAGAACTCTATTAATCTTTGCCCTGCTTCATTCTGTACTCCAAGGCCAAATTTGCCTGTTACTCTAGGTGTTTCTTGACTTCCTACTTTTGCATTCCATTCCCCTAAAATTGGAAAATACTCTGATGCTGGGAAGGATTGGGGCAGGAGGAGAAGGAGACGACAGAGGATGAGATGGCTGGATGGCATAACGGACTTGATGGCGTGAGTCTGATTGAACTCTGGGAGATGGTGATGGACAGGGAGGCCTGGCGTGCTGCAATTCATGGGGTCACAAAAAGTCGGTCACGACTGACCGACTGAACTGAACTGAAACTTAAAAGGACATCCTTTTTAGGTGTTAGTTCTAGAAGGCCTTGTAGGTCTTCATAGAACTGTTCAACTTCAGCTTCTTCAGAATTATTGGTCAGGGCATAGACTTGGATTACTGTGATATTGAATGGTTTGCCTTGGGGATGAACAGAGATCATTCTGTCGTTTTTGAGATTGCATCCAAGTACTGCATTTCTGACTCTGTTGACTGTGATGGCTACTCCATTTTTTCTAAGGGTTTCTTGCCCAGAGTAGTAGGTATAATGGTCATCTGAGTTAAATTCACCGATTCCAGTCCATTTTAGTTCGCTGATTCCTAAAATGTTGACGTTCACTCTTGCCATCTCCTCTTTGATCACTTTCAATTTGCCTTGACTCATGGACCTAACATTCCAGGTTCCTATGCAATATTGCTCTTTACAGTATCGGACCTTGCTTCCATCACCGGTCACATCCACAACTGGGTGTTGTTTTTCCTTTGGCTCCATCCCTTCATTCTTTCTGGAATTATTTCTCCACTGATCTCCAGTAGCATATTGGGCACCTACCAACCTGGAGAGGTCATTCTTTCAGTGTCCTATCTTCTTGCCTTTTCATACTTTCATGGGGTTCTCAAGGCAGAAATACTGAAATGCTTTGCCTTCCCTTCTCCAGTGGACCACACTTTGTCAGAACTCTCCACCATGACCTGTCTGTCTTAGGTGGCCCTACACAGCATGGTTCATAGTTTCATTGAGTTAGACAAGGCTGTGGTCCATGTGATTAGATTGGATAGTTTTCTGTGATGGTGGTCTGCCCTCTGATGGAGAAGGATAAGAGGCTTATGAAAGCTTCCTGATGGGATAGACTGACTGAGGGGGATACTGGGTCTTGTTCTGATGGGCAGGGCCATGTTAAGTAAATCTTTAATCCAATTTCTGTTGATGGGTAGAGCTATGTTTCCTCCCTGCTGTTTCAGTTCAGTTCAGTTCAGTCACTCAGTCGTGTCCAGCTCTTTGTGACCCCATGAATTGCAGCACGCCAGGCCTCCCTATCACCAACTCCCAGACTTCACTCAGACTCACATGCATCGAGTCAGTGATGCCATCCAGCCATCTCATCCTCAGTCGTCCTCTTCTCCTCCTCCCCCCAATCCCCCTCAGCATCAGAGTCTTATCCAATGAGTCAATGAGTCCCATGAAGTGATGGGACCAGATGCCACGATCTTTGTTTTGTGAATGTTGAGCTTTAAGCCTACTTTTACAATCTCCTCTTTCACTTTCATCAAGAGGCTCTTTAGTTCTTCTTCACTGTCTGCCATAAGAATGGTGTCATATGCATATCTGAGGTTATTGATATTTCTCCTGGCAATCTTGATTTCAGCTTGTGCTTCCTCCAGCCCAGTGTTTCTCATGATGTACTCTGCATAGAAGTTAAATAAGCAGGGTGACAATATACAGCCTTGACATACTCCTTTTCCTGTTTGGAACCAGTCTGTTGTTCTATGTCCAGTTCTAACTGTGGCTTCCTGACCTGTATATAGGTTTTTCAAGAGGCAGGTCAGGTGGTCTGGTATTCCCATCTCTTTCAGAATTTTCCACAGTTTATTCTGAGACACACAGTCAAAGGCTTTGGCATAGTCAGTAAAGCAGAAATAGATGTTTTCCTGGAACACTCTTGCTTTTTCCATGATCCAGCAGATGTTGGCAATTTGATCTCTGGTTCCTTTGCCTTTTTGAAAACCAGCTTGAAAATCTGGAAGTTCATGGTTCACGTATTGCTGAAGCCTGGCTTGGAGAATTTTGACCATTACTTTACTAGCTTGTGAGATGAGAGCAACTGTGCAGTAGTTTGAGCATTCTTTGGCATTGCCTTTCTTTGGGATTGGAATGAAAACTGACCTTTTCCAGTCCTGTGGCCACTGCTGAGTTTTCCAAATTTGCTGGCATATTGAGTGTAGCACTTTCACAGCATCATCTTTCAGAATTTGAAATAGCTCAACTGGAATTCCATCACCTCCACTAGCTTTGTTCGTAGTGATGCTTTCTAAGGCCTGCTTGACTTCACATTCCAGGATGTCTGGCTCTAGGTGAGTGATCACACCATCATGATTATCTTGGTCATGAAGATCTTTTTGTATAATTCTTCAGTGTATTCTTGCCACCTCTTCTTATATATCTTCTGCTTCTGTTAGGTCTATACCATTTCTGTCCTTTATCGAGCCTATCTTTGCATGAAATGTTCCCTTGGT
This sequence comes from Aepyceros melampus, assembly GCA_006408695.1. Lineage (NCBI taxonomy): Eukaryota > Metazoa > Chordata > Mammalia > Artiodactyla > Bovidae > Aepyceros > Aepyceros melampus. The sequence goes on along the minus strand of SJXQ01013115.1, from coordinate 136,488 downwards.
ATCTCAATTTTCTTGAAGATATCTCTAGTCTTTCCCATTCTGTTGTTTCCCTCTATTTCTTTGCATTGATAGCTGAGGAAGGTTTTCTTATCTCTTCTTGCTATTCTTTGGAACTTTGCATTCAGATGCTTATATGTTTCCTTTTCTCCTTAGATTTTGGCTTCTCTTCTTTTCACAGCTATTTGTAAGGCCTCGCAGATAGCCATTTTGCTTTTATGCATTTCTTTTCCATGGGGATGGTCTTGATTCCTGTATCCTGTACAATGTCACTGAACCTCCATCCATAGTTCATCAGGCACTTCATGTATCAGATCAAGTCCCTTAAATCTATTTCTCACTTCCACTGTATAATCATAAGGGATTTGATTTAGGTCATACCTGAATGGTCTAGTGGTTTTCTCTACATTCTTGAATTTAAGTCTGAATTCAGCAATAAGGAGTTCATGATCTGAGCCACAGTCAGCTCCCTGTCTTGTTTTTGTTGACTGTATAGAGCGTCTCCATCTTTGGCTGCAAAGAATATAATCAATCTGATTTCAGTGTTGACCATCTTGTGATGTCCATGTGTAGAGTCTTCTCTTGTGTTGTTGGAAGAGGGTGTTTGCTATGACCAGTGTGTTTTCTTGGCAAAACTCTATTAATCTTCGCCCTTCTTCATTCCGTATTCCAAGGCCAAATTTGCCTGTTACTCCAGGTGTTTCTTGACTTCCTACTTTTGCATTCCAGTCCCCTCTAATGAAAATCACATCTTTTTTGGGTGTTAGTTCTAAAAGGTCTTATAGATCTTCATAGAACCATTCAACTTCAGCTTCTTCAGCATTACTGGTGGGGCATAGGCTTGGATTACTGTGATATTGAATGGTTTGCCTTAGAATCGGACAGAGATCATTCTGTCATTTTTGAGATTGCATCCAGGGCTTCCCTAGTGGCTCAGACGGTAAAGCGTCTGTCTGCAATGCAAAAGACCCAGGTTCGATCCCTGTGTTGGGAAGATCCCTTGGTGAAGGAAATGGCAGCCCACTCCAGTTGCTTGCCTTAGAATCGGACAGAGATCATTCTGTCATTTTTGAGATTGCATCCAGGGCTTCCCTAGTGGCTCAGATGGTAAAGCGTCTGTCTGCAATGCAAAAGACCCAGGTTCGATCCCTGTGTTGGGAAGATCCCTTGGAGAAGGAAATGGCAGCCCACTCCAGTATTCTTGCCTGGAAAATCTCATGGACCATGGAGCCTGGTAGGTTACCGTCCATAGGGTTGCAAAGAGTCGGACACGACTGAGCGACTTCACTTCACTTCACTGCATTTTAGACTCTTTTGTTGACCATGATGGCTATTCCATTTCTTCTGAGGGATTTCTGCCTGCAGTAGTAGATATAATGGTCATCTGAGTTAAATTCACCGATTCCAGTCCATTTTAGTTCACTTATTCCTAGAATGTCGATGTTCACTCTTGCCATCTCCTGTTTGACCACTTCCAATTTGCCTTGATTCATGGACCTGACATTCCAGGTTCCTATGCAATATTGCTCTTTACAGCATCGGACCTTGCTTCTATTACCAGTCACATCCACAATCGGGTATTGTTTTCCTTTGGCTCCATCCCTTCATTCTTTCTGAGTTATTTCTCCACTGATCTCCAGTAGCATATTGGGCACCTACTGACCTGGTGAGTTCCTCTTTCAGTATCGTATCATTTTGCCTTTTCATACTGTTCATGGGAATGGCAAACCACTTCAGTATTCTTGTCTCGAGAACCCCTGCTGTTTACCTGGGGGCAAACTATGGTGGAGGTAATGAATATAATGGTGAAAGTTTAAGTGAAAATGAAGTCGCTCAGTGACTCTTTGCGACCCCATGAACTGTAGCCTATCAGGCTCCTCCTTCCATGGGATTTTCCAGGCAAGAATGCTGGCGTGGATTGCCATTTCCTTCTCCAGGTGCTCTTCCTGACCCAGGAATCGAACCCGGGTCTCCCACATTGCAGGCAGACGCTTTACCGTCTGAGCCACCAGGGAAGCCTGATATATGGTAACCTCCCTCAGAAGATCCCAGGCATGTACTGCCCCAGTCCATGCCACCAAACCTGTAGCAGGCCACCACCAACCCATACCTTCGCCAGAGACTTTTGCACACCCACATGAAAGTCTGCTGTTGGGTCACTATTACTTTCTCCTGGGTCCTGGTATACAAGGTTCTGTTGTGCCCTCCAAGAGTCTATTTCCCAGTCCTATGTAAGTTCTGGCAGCTCTATAGTGGGGTTAATGGTGACCTCTTCCAAGAGGACTTATACCATACCCACATCCAGAGCCCCTGGAAAAGGTCAGTTTTCATTCAAATCCCAAAGAAAGGCAATGCCAAAGAATGCTCAATCTACCGCACAATTGCACTGATCTCACACGCTAGCAAAGAACAATACATGAACTGTGAACTTCCAGATGTTTAAGATGATTTTAGAAAAGGCATGGGAACCAGAGATCAAAGTGCCCACATCCACTGGATCATCAAAAAAGAGAGTTCCGGAAAAACATCTATTTCTGCTTTATTGACTATGCCAAAGCCTTTGACTGTGTGTTATTTTTCATAACAAACTGTGGAAAATTCTGAAAGAGATGGGAATACCAGACCACCTGACTTGCCCTTGAGATATCTGTATGCAGGTCAGGAAGCAACAGTTAGAACTGGACACAGAACAACAGACTGGTTCCAAGTAGGAAAAAGAGTACATCAAGGCTGTATATTGTCACCCTGCTTATTTTACTTATATGCAGAGAACATCATGAGAAATGCTAGGCTGGAGGAAGCACAAGCTGGAATCAAGATTGCAGGGAGAAATATCAATAACCTCAGATATGCATATGACACCATCCTTATGGCAGACAGTAAAGAAGAACTAAAGAGCTTCTTGATGAAAGTGAAAGAGGAGATTGTAAAAGTTCGCTTAAACTCAACATTCAGAAAATGAAGATCATGGCATCCGGTCCCATCACTTCATGGCAAATAGATGGAGAAACAGTGGAAACAGTATCAGACTTTATTTTAGGGGGCTCCAAAATCATTGCAGATGGTGACTGCAGCCATGATATTAAAAGACACTCCTTGGAAGAAAAGTTATGACCAGCCTAGACAGCATGTTAAAGAGCAGAGACATTGCTTTGATGACAAAGGTCCATCTAGTCAAGGCTATGGTTTTTCCAGTAGTCATGTATGGATGTGAGAGTTGGACTATAAAGAAAACAGAGCACAGAAAAATTGATGCTTTTGAACTGAGGTGTTTGAGAAGACTCCTGAGAGTCTTGGACTTCAAGGAGATCCAACCAGTCTGTCCTAAAGGAAGTCAGTCCTGAATGTTCATTGGAAGGACTGATGCTGAAACTCCAATACTTTGGCCACCTGATGCAAAGAACTGAATCACTGCAAAAGATCCTGATGCTGGGAAAGATTGAAGGCAGGAGGAGAAGGGGATGACAGAGGACGAGATGGTTGGATGGCATCACCGACTCAATGGACATGAGTTCACTGGCTTGGAGAAGCCTGGCTTGGAGAATTTTGAGCATTACTTTGCTAGTGTGTGAGATGAGAGCAATTGTGTAGTAGTTTGAGCATTCTTTGGCATTACCTTTCTTTGGGATTGGAATGAAAACTGACCCTTTCCAGTGCTGGGCCACTGCTGAGTTTTCCAAATTTGCTGGCATATTGAGTGCAACACTTTCACAGCATCATATTTTAGGATTTGAAATAGCTCAACTGGAATTCCATCACTTCCCCAAGCTTTGTTCTTAGTGATGCTTCCTAAGGCCCGCTTGACTTCACATTCCAGGATGTCTGGCTCTAGGTGAGTGATCACACCATCATGATTATCTTGGTTGTGAAGATCTTCTTTGTATAGTTCTTCAGTGTATTCTTGCCACCTCTTCTTATATATCTTCTGCTTCTGTTAGGTCCATACCATTTCTGTCCTTTATTGTGCCCATCTTTGCATGAAATGTTCCTTTGGTATCTCTAATTTTCTTGAAGATATCTCTAGTCTTTCCCATTCAATTGTTTTCCTCTATTTCTTTGCATTGATCACTGAGGAAGGTTTTCTTATCTCTTCTTGCTATTCTTTGGAACTCTGCATCCAGATGGGTATATCTTTCCTTTTCTCCTTTGCCTTTCGCTGCTCTTCTTTTCACAGCTATTTGTAAGGCCTCCTTAGACAACCATTTGGCCTTTTTGCATTTCTTTTTCTTGGAAATGGTCTTCATCCCTTCCTCCTGTATGATGTCATGAACCTCCATCACAGTTTGTCTATTTGTCACTTCCACTGTATAGTTGTAAGGGATTTGACTTATTTCACTGAATGGTCTAGTGGTTTTTCCTACTTTTTTCACCTTAAGTCTGAATTTGGCAATAAGGGGTTCATGATCTGAGCCGCAGTCAGCTCCTGGTCTTGTTTTTGCTCACTGTATAGAGCTTCTCCATCTTTGGCTGCAAAGAATATAATCACTCTGATTTTGGTATTGACCATCTGGTGATGTCCATATGTAGAGTCGTCTCTTGGGTTGTTGGAGGAGGGTGTTTTCTATGACCAGTGTGTTCTCTTGGGAAAACTCTATTAGCCTTTGTTCTAATTGTATTCCAAGGCCAAATTTGCCTGTTACTCCAGGTGTTTCTTGACTTCCTACTTTTGCATCCCAGTCCCTCTAATGAAAAGCACATCTTTTTTGGGTGTTAGTTCTAGAATGTCTTGTAGGTCTTCATAGAACTGTTCAACTTCAGCTTCTTCAGCATTACTGTTCAGGGCATAAGCTTGGATTACTGTGATATTGAATGGTTTGCCTTGGAAACGAACAGAGATCATTCTGTCGTTTTTGAGATTGCATCCAAGTACTGCATTTCTGACTCTTTTGTTGACTATGATGGCTACTCCATTTCTTCTAAGTGATTCTTGCCCATTGCTGCTGCTGCTAAGTCGCCTCAGTCATCACACTCTGTGTAACCCCATAGACAGCAGCCCACCAGGCTCCTCTGTCCCTGGGATTCTCCAGGCAAGAGAATTTCCTTCTCCAATGCATGCAACCCACTCCAATGTTCTTGCCTGGGTCGCTTCAGTCGTGTCTGACTCTGTGCAACCCTATGGACAGCAGCCCAGCAAGCTCCTCTGTCCATAGGATTCTCTAGGCAAGAATACTGGAGCGGGTTGCCATTTCCTTCTCCATTTCCTTGCCCATAGTAGTAGATATAAGGGTCCTCTCAGTTAAATGCACCCATTCCAGTCCATTTCAGTTCATTCATTACTAAAATGTCGATATTCAGTCTTGCCATCATCTGTTTGACCACATTGGTGAGTAAAATATCCAGTCTAGGAAGACACATGTCACTTCACACAGTTCATCAGCCTGAATCAGTCACCCGGCCCTATTCAACCACAAGGGAACCAGAAGGTACTCTGCCATCACATATCCAGAAGAGACAAGAATTAGAAATATTTGGCAAAGAATTCTGACCCCCTCAACAAGAAAGCCTGTGTCATGATGTTTAAGCTGTATCAGACTTGAGCTCTGGGCATGACTGTACCATGTATCACCTCTAAGACAGTATCCAGATACAAGAGCTCATCAATCATTTGGGGTATATTTCTTTCTGATGATTCATAGTCATGCAATATATTATACGCAGAGATTGCATAATGAATATAAAGTAAATGGTTGGCTCAGTTATGAATCAGCAATTTTTTCAAAAGGAACTATTCCATTTTTCCTCTTGGATTATTAAAGTAATATGTTCTCATTATTAGAAACAAACTTGGAAAATAATGGAATACTCGAAAGAAAAGGGAGAAATCACCCATAATTTCACCTTCCAAAAATAAAGTTAATATTTTAGTGGAATTCCTTCCAAATTTTTTCTAAGTATTTTTAAAAACTAGCTGGCATGGTCACCAAACTATTACAGTAACTATTTTTTCATTGATTCCCTCGTTCTGAATAGCTGATCTAACTGGCCCTAACTAGCCAACAATTTATTTTTAAGATGTTTCAGCTCTTTTCCTTGTAACATTGGTATTTTAGCATGGTAATATAGCACTTAAATGCTAATCAGTAACTAACCATTGCAGGTCACATTCTGTATTTTGGAGCAATGAATCCCTAGTTTAAAAATTGCTTGTTAGTCTCAGACCAGCCATGAAACAAGTGAATCATTATAATAGTTATTTTTATATGTTTCTGGTATTTTCTCCACCCAGTTTACCTATGAAAAGGGAACAGCTTTGGAAGTTCATATTACAATGAAATTTAAGCCACTTAAAATAATAAAGATTCTAGTTACCTTTCAAAATAATAAAAACTGCTGATGATCCAAGTAATGACTAGTCTAAGGAATAAATTAACCAAATATGTTAGAACTAGGATGATGGCTTTTCTGGAGTCCATTTAGTTTTAAACTAGACTCTTTAGGTGAAAGATAATACATGAAAATATTTCAGTAACTATTACTCAACTTTTTCCAAGGACTCTTTTTCCTTTATATTTTTTCGCATTGCATTTGATGTGTAGATTTATTTCAACCAACAAAGAAATGTTGGCCAAGCATCTACACACAGCTCTTGTAATTTTACTATACTGCAGCAATCTTTCAGCTGTTTATGTTAATAAATGAAAGAATAACACAATAGATTGTGAACTTCAGGGAAAAAATCATAAATTATCCATCTTTATAGTCCTTACAACTCCTAGCAAAATGCATTTATAGAGGAAACACCCATAAACAAATGTGATACAAAGTACAATCTGTATGTGAAAAGTATTTAAGTTTTTGATATATTTTCCTTAGTGTTAGTCATCTAAATCTTTGTATTTTGAAACATATCCTTACAATTTCCAAAAGAAAAGCTAATTAGGTCATGTGAACATTTCTTGAACTGAGTTGACAAGTAACTACAAAATCTTTGTCCTCATTTATATCCCCAACAGGGCATGAGTGCTCATTTCATTCTACGCTCACCAATGGAGTTTACTTACAAAGTAAACAAACTAATTAGATCCACAGGACATGTCTCTCATTATTAATGAGTTTGAATATTAGTAAAATATGCAGTACACATTTCTTATTCTGTGAATTGACTGTTCATGTCCACACTTTTCCCATTTATCTGTTTAAGGTCTTAGTGTTTTCTATTTCTAGCCTTTGTCCTCACATTGTGCAATATACATACTTCTATCTCAAATAGGCACTTGTATACATGCATCTCCGCTGTAAGACTGTTTCTATAAGGGTTCAGTTCAGTTCAGTCGCTCAGTCGTGTCCGACTCTTTGCGACCCCATGAATCGCAGCACGCCAGGCCTCCCTGTCCATCACCAACTCCCGGAGTTCACTCAAACTCATGTCCATCGAGTCAGTGATGCCATCCAGCCATCTCCTCCTCTGTTGTCCCCTTCTCCTCCTGCCCCCAATCCCTCCCAGCATCAGAGTCTTTTCCAATGAGTCAACTCTTTGCATGAGGTGGCCAAAGTACTGGAGTTTCAGCTTTAGCATCATTCCTTCCAAAGAAATCCCAGGGTTGATCTCCTTCAGAATGGACTGGTTGGATCTCCTTGCAGTCCAAGGGACTCTCAAGAATCTTCTGCAACACCCCAGTTCAAAAGCATCAATTCTTCGGTGCTCAGCTTTCTTCACAGTTCAACTTTCACATGCATACATGACCACTGGAAAAACCATAGCCTTGACTAGACGTACCTTTGTTGGCAAAGTAATGTCTCTGCTTTTAACATGCAGTGACTTCTTTTTATTTATCTGGGAGCAACAGCATACACACAGTAGAGAAAATGCACACTGCACTTCCTAGAATTATTCTTAAGATTAAATGAGATAATCTAAGCAAAGCACTTAAAGCAGTGTTTGTCACATAGTAGATGTTCACTAAATTATTTTAAGAAATCAATACGTTTCACTGTTGAGCTAAACCCACACGATTTCATTTCAAAGTTTAGGAAAATCAAGATGAAGTATCTTTGAAAGATCACAAACTATACGTCCAGGTTGTAGATTTGGATCCTCTCAAATCTTTCACCACAAATTTACATCAGACTGAAATACTCTTGAGATACTAAAGCTCTTGAAATTTCTGAAAGACCAGCATGAAGTGTGAAATTTAAAACCCTTTGGCCACCGATGGATTATTTTCCCTAGTCTGTAATACTCTGCACCCACACACATGTCTTTTCTCCCGTCATTTAAATTTATAGGAAATTGGTGGTGAAAATAGTAAAGCTCAAAGAAACCCAAATATACATCACATGATTGACGTTTACTTCTCCAGATTAGTTTAGCTTTTGTTTTCAGACATTAGAGGCGACTGTTCTCCTGGCCATTGTTAGAAAAGCAGAACTAAAGCAACTAAGAGGCAAAGACAGAGCCCTTGGGAATGGCCAGTCAGCTGAGGGCTTAAGGCTTGGCAGTGGGTTAGGAGCATTTCTGTTGTTGCCAGGAGGAGGCGGGTGGAGTAGTTGCAAAACTAGTCTGAAGCAAAAAAAAAAAAAAGTGAGGTTTTCCGGGATAACAGCAGCGCCGGGGGCGGGGGGAGCAGGCCGGGTTGGCTGCCCAGCAGGCGGGTGTGTCCAGTACAGGCCGGAGGACGCAGGAGGCTGGGGGTTGAGGGCGGGGGGAGCCGCGTCTAGGTCAGCGAAGGACGAAAGAAGCCGGACAATGACGCCGGTCGCCACCGGATCCCGGCTCGAAGGCCTCTAGTGAGAAACCGGCTCCCAACCTACGGCCGATTTTCCCGGCATCGCGAGACCCCAGAGCCTCCTCAGGCATTTCCGGTAAGAAGCCCGGGGCCCGGGGCTTAGACCCCTGCATCGCAGCGCGCAGGCGCCTTGCGATACTGGAGGCCGCGGACGCCGAAGCAGGGGGCGTGCGAGTCAGCGGAAAGCCTCTTCTGCGCCTGCGCTTTCTGTTTGATCCCGGTCGGGGAGGATAGGGGTTGGAAACAAACCTTGAGCCGACGTCTAGTACCCGCCGGACTCCCGGGCGGGGGTCGCCCTTCACTCCTCCGCGCGGCGTCTCCGTAGGTCATCCGAGAGCTCCGCAGGGGTGTGGGGAGGTAAGAGTTCCCTGTTACAGGCTCCTGGCTTCTCCTCACCCCTGTTGCCCTCACGGAGGGGGCGGGGTGGCCGCTGGTCGCGCTGCGCGGGGCGCTGGGTCTGGCCCTCCTGCGCCTCCAGGGGCCCAGCCTTGGGGCCCCAGGAGCCGTTCCTTTTCCGAGCCCCCTGAAACTGGCGGGGAAATCAGCACCCTCCAACCCCGCGGCCCCTCGGTAAAGCCTGGAGGGCCGGACCAGGCTAGGGTGGCAATCACGGCGACTGTTTGCCGGGTCCCACCCACCTGGGCCGCGCGGAGTGCTCGGCGCTGCCCCGGGGAGCGACCCCCTGGGGCCGCGGCGGGTGGAGGGAGAAGCGCCCCCCGTACCCCCGGGCCGCCTGTCCGGCCGGGATTGAGGTGCAGCGCCTCCGGAGGGCCTGCCGCTCCCCGGAAGAGAGCGGCAGCCTCTACGCCGAAAGGACTCGGCCCCCGCAGACCGATCTGTCATCGCCGCCCGAGCTCTAGCAAAGCCCGTTCCCGCACCCAGGCATTCTTTTTCTCGTCGTTTTAGACCCAAAGGACGCGGCGGTTTTCCTTCCGTCTACGTTTTCTTTTGTACCTTTGAAAAATTATAAAAGGTGATCTAACTTTTAAACTGTTAACTTCATTTGTACTACTGTGATTGCCTATTATTATATTCCAGACTGAGGGTATTCTTGCACCCTCTAGCCCCACATTTGATAACTTTTTTTCTTTGACAAAATAGGCAGCTTGTTGATCGAATTAGGTTCCTTAATTTATTGTTTTGAGCTTGTCTTTTGAATTGGCAGAAATTCAGTGGTTTGATCTAGTAGAACTGATTTTTCACCTAATTTCTTTCCGTTTTTTTCCCCCCGGATATTAAACTGCATGTTTGGTGTAAATTTTTTTTAATATTAAAATAAAGGAAAAGGGAAAATAATCAACTATGATTCCACAGTTAAAAGTAATCAACAATAGTTAATTTTTTACCTGAGTCTTTTCCCCATGGCATTTTCTTAATGAAGATGATGAGATTTTATATACAGTTGGATTACCCACTCTTCTTGCTTAAAATTATATTTTGAGCATTTCCTCATATTTAAAACAAACTTCATAAATATAATTTTATGATTTTGATTACACTACTGATAACATGAACCAACTATCTTTTGAAATAGTTATATTACAGGTGAAATTAAATTCCCTGTTAACTATCATCTCCTATGCTAGGTAATATGAAAGTATCACAGTTTATTTAATCCAGTGGGTCTCAGGTTCCCTTTCTACACTTAAAAATTATCGAGGAGTAATAGAGTTTTGTTGTTCTAATGAAGTATATATACTACTTTAGAAATGGAAATTGAAAATTAAAATTTTTATTTATTCATTTAAAATTAACAATAAACCAGTTAAATATATATTAAAAGTAATGTTTAAAATAGCTAAAGTATTTTAAAAAATATATTAGGTTTGTTTTTTTTTTTTTTTACATATTTTGTAGATCACTTTAACATCTGGTATTATAGGAGACAGGTAGAATCTCATTTGGTGTGCTGCCTTATTTAAGCTGAAGTGTATTAAGAAAATCATCCTTGCACAGATAAATATTTGGACAGGAAGGCCCTCATTCTCCAAAAGATTTGGGGTTTTTAGGGGCCCTCAGACCACAGTTTGAAAAAGCTGATTTAATCGTTCTCATATTGATGAGCTGTTAGGTTCTTTGCAGTTTTCCTATTACAAACACTGCAACATTGAAAGTTCTTTGTAATGTATTCTTGAGCATAGTACTAGTGTTTCTCTAGAAGTAGAATTGCTAGGTTATAGAGTATGTACCTGAAAAGTCTTGACAGACATAAACATCACTTTTGATGTCTACATAATTTTTTATGTCCTAATGTTGGTGTCTAGATTCAATCCCTGGGTCGGGAAGATCCCCTGGAGAAGGAAATGGCAACCCACTCCAGTATTCTTGCTTGGAGAATCTCATGGACTGAGGAGCCTGGTGGGCTGCAGTCCATGGGGTCACAAAGAGTCGGACACGACTGAGTGACTTTACTTACTTACTTAACTTACTTAGAGTGTATTAATTAATGATCTGGCAAAATATCTTTGCATAGTTTTAGTTGTTTTGAATTATTTTCTTGAATTTATGAAATGAGAATTATTAGATCAAATCTTAGGAATCTTTCTTAGGTCTTTTGGTTTATATTGTCATATTGTTCCCCTGACTGAGTATACCAGTTTATTTCTTATCATCAGGGTCTATGATGCTCTTTTTATCAGACCCTTACCAACCATGTGTGCTTTTGTTATTAGAAAGACTGTATTCAGATTTAGTAGGCAGCTAAAGGTATGTATTTTAATTCGTGTTACTTTGATAGTGCAGTCTGTACACTGAATTTTTTTTTCATAATTTTACTAGTTCATATTTTTTGCCTGTTTATGGTCCAGTGTCCAAGTGTTTTTCTAAGAGATTTGTAATATCTTTTTATATTATAAGGACACATGTTAGTTTTTGAAGGAAAGGAACAAAATTAACTTTTTTCCTATTTATAGTAGTATATTTTTGTTAAAAAATACTATAATGACATATAGATATGAAAAGCTTACATAATCTCAGGCACTACTATTAATAGTTTGGTCTTTGCTCCTCTGTATTTTTTTTTGTTGTGCCTTTGCTAAAACTTTTTTTTTTTTTACGACTTATATGTAAAAATGAGTTTGTACTATGCATGAGGTTTTATAATTTGATTTTTCTTTTTTTGTCTTTTAGCATTATATATTAGATATTTTTCTATAGAAGTACATAGAACTCTGGGCAGAGTTCTTTCAGAGTGGCTTTAGGAACACCAGTTGTGACCTTTAGTTATCTGATGTCAGGCTTCTGTCCTCTTCTGTATTCTCTTCCTAGGTGATTTCATCTATTAACAGGTATGTGCTGCCAATTTCCAAATCTTTATCTCAGACCTCTCTCCTGCATTCCAGATCCTTACATTCAACTACCCATTGGACATCTCCCCCAGGACATTCTCAAGGTACTTCAAACACCAGTCCAAACGTAAACTTGTTTTCCCTCAGTCTTGCTCCTCTTTGTATTGCCCATTGTGGTCAGTAGTACTGTCGGCCACCTAGCTGATCTTACGGCTCAGAGGTTAAAGTGTCTGCCTGCAATGTGGGAGACCTGGGTTTGATCCCTGGGTCAGGAAGATCCCCTGGAGAAGGCAGTGGCAACCCACTCCAGTACTCTTACCTGGAGAATCCCATGGACGGAGGAGCCTGGTAGGCTACAGTCCACGGGCTCGCAGAGTTGGACACGACTGAGCGACTTCACTTCACTTCACTTCACTGCCAGCCACCAACTCACTTGTGATGACAACCTAGCTAATCCTAGCTTTCTCTCTTGTTTTCACTCTCCAAAAGTCACCATTCTTTAGCCACTTTTATATCTGTTTCCTTTCTGTCTAATCTGTCTCAGTTCAGACTCTTCATCATCTCTCACTTGAACCATTTTAGGAGCCTCCTTACTGTTGTTTTTTTGTTTTCTGACAAATCTTCCACGTTGTTGCCAATTTGGTTTCACTCATGAAGAGATTTTTAAAAATCATTTTTTTTTAAACTAAATAGTGTTTAAGTACTTGTAAAACTATGTGTACATAAATAACCAAGTAAGTAAAGATACTACTTACAACAGGTTGTTATGCACATATAAATAAAATTCCTTAGTATAGGCAGTGTATCTTATATTTCTTTTGTGTCTTCTCTACAAGGTAGATTATGGCACAGTAAATAAATCTTGATTGAAATGGAAAGTATGTGCAGTTTAATAAGATTTCATGTCAAAAGGTATCAGTATCACACTTCCTTTGTGGCTCAAATGGTAAAGAATCTGCCTGCAATGCAGGAGACCAGGGTTTGATCCCTGGGTTAGGAAGATACCCTGGAGAAGGGAATGACAACCCACTCTGGTATTTTGTCTGGAGAATTCTATGGACCAAGGAGCCTGGTGGGATACAGTCCATGGAGTGGCAAAGAGTTGGACATGACTGAGCAACTAAGCACACACCCATCATACCTTTTATAAATTATTATATTATGATTTAATTATCCTACTTTTTTTGTATCTTTTAGGTGCTTTAAAGAACATAGTGCTTAGTAGTACAATGCTATTTAGATAGAAATACTTCGTAAGTAGAAACACTTTGTTGAGTATTACTTAAGAAATTCTGTATTCTTTAAGAAAAATTATCTGGCTTTTTGTAATGAGAATTGTTTCTTTCAGTTTTGCACTTTATTTTTTAAAATACATTTTGTATTCAGAGTTCCTTTATTACTTTTTGCTATGTTTATTTTTAATGTAATATCAAAAGGATACCTGTACATAATTTTAAAAGTCTAGTAATACTACAAGACTTATAATGAAAAACAGCCCTCTGCCTTCATCCTCTCCCATAAATCCCACTCTGCAGAAGCAAAAGCAGAAGCAACTTTTCTAAGTGTTCCTCATCGGAATCACAAACAGAAAATAATTTGACTGTTTTCTCAGTTCCCCCAAAGGTGATTTATAACTACAATTGACCCTTGAACAATTCAAGTTTGAGCTGCAGGTCCATTTATTCGTGGACCTTTATTTTTTTCAGTAGTAAATAAATACTGCGGTACTACATGATCCTGCTTGGTTGAATCCCTGGATACAGAGGAATTTCAGACACTGAGGAACGGTGGCTATTGAGGGCCAACTGTAAGTTATACACAACTTCATGAAGAGTCAGCTCCTGTAGCCCACTGTTAAAGGGTCAGTGCAGTACCGCTAGATGCATAGGAGGGCATTAAGGATTAATTATCTCACAGAACCTTTATTGAGAAATGTTGCCCCACAGTCAGCAATTACTCAACTCTTTTTTCACCTCTAGGTTTTTAAATAACATGCTTTCTTATACAGCGCTCTCTCCCCCCTACTTCATCCTGCTACTGCTGCTGCTGCTAAGTCGCTTCAGTCGTGTCCCACAAAGTAAACAAACAAGTTTTAGATTATTATTTACCATTTATAGATGGAAGTTTAGTTTTGTTATACTATCCTCCACATTTAAACACCATACTTCTCTCCTTTATGTTTGCATATTATATGTTAATTTTTAGAGGCTTCCCAGGTGGCTCAGTGGTAAAGAATCTGCCTGGCAATGCGGGAGACAAGGAGCTGCAGGTTCCATCCCTGGGTTGGGATAATCCCTTGGAGGAGGGCATGGCAACCCACTCCAGTATTCTTGCCTGAAAAATCCCATGGTCAGAGGAGCCTAGTGGGCTACAATCCAAAGGGTCCCAAAGTGTTGGACATGACTGAGCACACAGCACACATCGTCTAGCCATGTAAATATTTTGTACAGCTGAGTTAGATAGTATATTATAATGATATGTTCTTATATAATTTTGTGTTTTTCCTATAGTTAAAATTATCTTGGTTTTTTAATATATCTTTTTTTATCTTTAATATGTTAACAAACTTTCAGACAAGATGTAAATCTTTTGGTAGATTTACACATATCAGATACTCTGTCTGTTTACTTTACAGCGTCTCTCCTGTCACCCTGCCTCCATCTTGATGGGTAGCTCTCTAGACCTGTTGCACAGCTGTCTTCCTGAAGTGTCCTTTTATGGTCATCTGTGAATTTCTTTTGTCTCTCCCCTGTGGTGGATAGCTTGTTTCCAGGATGTTAGGTCTTTCTTCCTTGGTGTCTGTTACCTTCATGTTGGCAAAGTACATTTTCTAGTAGTTCCTGAAAATGACCGAGTGGGAGGCAGATTTTGACATACCTCCTTCATTTGTGTGTGCAACGTATGTGCACATGCATTTCCTTACTTTCTGGCATTATAAGATACTCCATGCTCTTCTTGAATATTTCCTGTCCCAGTCTTAGCGTCAGCCATTTCTGCAGGAACCTTGGTTCCTTTTGTTTAAGAAACACACTGCCACTAGTGTGTGTGTTGCCACTAGGATTGTCTTGCTTTGAGGCCCTTTTAGCTGATGGAGCAAGGGATAAATAGGTTTATGATAATATCTATAAATATTTCAAGTAAAAGATTGTTACAAATGTGTAACCACCTGTGTCCATATTAAGGTGAACATGAATTCTGATGTCTCCAACTCAAATTTGTTACCATATGGATCATATTCTAGCTTCTTCCCCTTAACTTATCTATAAGCTTTCCTTCTAAAAGTGGGAGACCTTGCTCCCACCATCAGCCATCCATTTATTTAATTTCATTTCTAGCATGTGTATGGTGGTTTCAGAATTAACCCATACCCCCATGAGAAACAGTTTTATCAACTAGAGCAGCGGTTCCCAACCTCTGGGTGGTTTGCCCCAGGGATCAGTTTTATGGAAGACAAGTTTTCCGTGGACCAGGATGGGGAGGGTGCTTTCAGGATGATTTGAGTGCATTACATTTATTCTGTACTTTATTATTATTATATCAGCTCTACCTCAGAGGCATTAGATCCCAGAGGTTGGGAATCCCTGAACTAGAGTATAATGCTTGTGTTGTTTTTAGACTCCACTCATTTCCCAAGGTAGAACTTTTATTTTTCCATCCTTTTCAGCATGGTTGTTTTATATATTCATAATGTATTTACACCTTTTTTTTTTTTTTCCAAATTCTGTGTTCCATCTGAGTTCTCCAGCCTTCTAAATATTTTTTCAATTTGCATACATTGAGATTGTTCTTTGTATTATAAAGTTGTATGGGTATTAACAAACACTTAATGTTTTATATTCACTATTATAGTATTATACAGAATAATTTTCACCACTCTAAAAAATCCACTTTGCTTTACCTGTTCAGTCCTCCCTAGTCCAAAGCACTGGTTCTCACTGATGTATTTACTGTCTCTCTAGTTTTACCCTTTCCACGATATCATAAAATTGGAAACCTATAGTAGTACAGAGATTTTTTTAGATTGACTTCTTTTACTTAGCAATACCATTTAAAATTCATCCATCTTTTTGTGGCTTGATAGTATATTTCTTCATATCACTGAATAATGTTCCATTGCATGGATGTACCAGGGCTTATTTATCCACTCATTGAAGGACATCTTGGATGCTTCCACATTTTGGCAGTTATGAATAACATTGCTGTAAACTTTTACATCCAAGTGCTTGTGTGGACATAAATCCTTAAATCAGTTGGATAAATACCGAGTATTACCATTGCTGGATCATATGGTAAGGCAATATTTAGTTTTATAATAGACCGCCAAGGTGTCTTCCAAGGTGACTGTACATGTTGCATTCCTAAATGAAAGTTCTTGCTCCTTGGCATCCTTAGGGCATTTGGTATTGTCAGGGTTTTTTTTTTTAATTTCAGCCATTGTGATAGATACAAAATGATATCTTATTATTTTAATCTGTAGTTCTCTAAAGATGAATGATGTTCAGCATTTTATCATATCCTTGTTTGCAATTTTTATATCTTTTTAAATTAAAAATAATTTTATTTATTTCCTTTTTGACTGTGCTGGGTCTTCATGGCTGTGCAGGCTTTTCTCTAGTTACAGTAAGCGGGGCTCTTTTTTGTGGTGCCTGGGTTTCTCGTTGCAGTGGCTTCTCTTGTTTCCAAGTACGGGCCCCAGGGCGTGTGGGCTCAGTATTTGTGGTTCCTGGGCTCTAGAACATATACTCAACGGTTGTGGCACAAACTTAGTTGCTCCATGGCATGTGGATCTTCCCAGACCAGGGGTCAAACGTGCGTCTCCTGCCCTGGCAGGTGGATTCTTTACCGCTGAGCCTCCAGGGAAGCCTTCTAACTTTTATTTTATATTAGAGTTACTTTCCCTTTTCACTCTCATGCATTGGAGAAGGAAATGGCACCCACTCCAGTGTTCTTGCCTGGAGAATCCCAGGGACGGGGGAGCCTGGTGGGCTGCCGTCTATGGGGTCGCACAGAGTTGGACACGACTGAAGCGACTTAGCAGCAGCAGAGTACAGTTGATTAACAATAATTGTGTTTGTTTTGGGTGTACAGCAGAGTGATTCAGTTATACATATACATGTATCCATTCTTTTTAAAAATCTTTTCCCATTTAGGTTATTACAGAGAATTGAGCAGAGTTCCCTGTGCTATATGTTGTTGTTCAGTCACTCAGTTGTGTCTGACTCTTTGTGACCCCATGGACTGCAGCATGCCAGGCCTCTCTGTCTTTCACCATCTCCCGGAGCTTGCTCATACTCATGTCCATTGAGTTAGTGATGCCATCCACCCCGTGTTATCCTCTGCTGCCTCCTCCTTCTCTTGCCTTCAATCTTTCCCAGTAACAGGGTCTTTTCCAATGAATTGGCTCTTTGCATCAGGTGGCCGAAGCATTGGAGCTTCAGCATCATTCCTTCCAATGAATATTCAGGATTGATTTCCTTTCTTATTTGGAGACATACCTGTTAAGAACTCTTGCCCATTTTGAAATTGGATTGTTTGTTATCAATTGGGTAAATGAGAAAGTTCAGTCTAGGGAAAAACCCGAACCAACTTTTTGGCCAACCCAGTATTTATTGAATTTTAAAAGTTTTCTGAGGATTTTAGATACAAGTCCTTTATCAGTTATGTGTTTTGCAACTATTGTCACCCATTCTGTGGCTGGTCTTCTCATTTTCTTAACAGTGTCTTTTTCAGAGCAGATATTTTTAACTTCAATAAGGTCCAACTTACCGATTTTTCTTTCATGTCTCATGTCATTGGTCATCACCAAACCCAGGGTTTGGGACGTTTTCAGCTATTATGTCTTCAAATATGTTCTCTGCTCCATTCTCTCCTCCTCTCCTGAAACTCCTATAATGTAAAGTTAGTACATTTAATGTCGTCTCAGAGGTCTCGTAAGTTGTCTTTTTTTTTTTTCCGTTCAGCTTGAGTGATTTCTACTACTCTGTCTTCCAGTTCACGGATCTGTTCTTTAGTATCATCCTACTGCTGATTCCTTCCAGTGTATTTTTTTCTTTCAGTTATTGTATTCTTCAACTGTTTGGTTCTTTATATTTTCTAATTCTTTGCTTGAAACTAATTTCTCACTGTGTTCATCTGTTCTTTTACCAAGTGCTTTGAGCATTTTCATGATCATTACCATGAACTCTTTATCAAGTGTGTTGCTTATCTCCACTTAGTTCTTCTGGGGTTTTCTTTTATTCCTTCATTTGGGAAATACTCCTCTGTTGCCTAATTCTGTGTTTTTGGTAGGTTGGTTATACTTCCTGATCTTGGACTAGTGAAACCTTATGTAGAAGATATCCTGTGTGTCCCGCACCCACTCCCCTCTCATCCCCAGATCTATGTGCTCTAGAGAGTGCACTCTAGGTGGACTGCAGGGCCCGTTCCTTTGTGGTGGGATGGCTGCTGTGGGCATCCTGGTAGGTGTAGCTGACCTCTTCTTTGGTTTGGTTGCCAAGCTCTAAGTAGAATGAAGGCTGCCAGCTGCTGGTGGGAGGGGCAGGTCCTGGCATGGTTGGCTGTATGGCCTGGGGCCTTCCAATCGTGATGCTGGGCTGCTGGTGGGTCACGAGTTGATTGGCTAGTACTGGCCCATTAATGGGCGAAGCTGATGTTGGCCTGCTGGTAGGTGGGGCTATTCCTGACATGGGTGGCCGCCGGGGTCCAGCCCCGGTAGATGCAGGGAATTCGAAGTGGGGACGGAGTCAGCGAGGAAAAACTAACTTACTTAGAAATATAAAGAGAGATTAGGAAAGAATAGTGTAGTAGGGAAATTAGTGGAGAAAAGACGGTGAATAACTTGTTTTACATGGAAAACCAATAAAGTTCCAAAACAAGGAACTTGCACCGTCTATATAGGCCACCAGCGCCCGCTTGAATAGCGTAGCGCCTTGGGCTCCCTCTCATGTGGGTCTTAGAAGCCAGGGCAAATAAGTAGCACGGTGAGCCTCCATGCTCCAGATGGGAATTCAGCCAGAAAAGGGAGAAAAGAACGACATGGGGGAGCCAAGCATAGGTGCCACAACTTTATTTTCAAAAGCAGCTTATATACCCCAAGTTGTACATAAAGAAATAATGGAATATGCAGAGTTATGCAGGGGCAGCAGTCCTGACCCTTATTGAGACCAGGCTTTCTTTTTGCATACCTTCCTGTATACAAAAGGTCTCAGGTGGTTTTACATCATCTTCTGGCCAGGGGGCCTGTTAACATTTTTATGGCTCTTTTCCTAGATAAATGTCTATCAACCAGAAAACTCTTTTTCCCTTGAAGTGTTTTTTCTTTAATCTGCATCACCCTCAAAGTACTAAATAAAGTTACATTCCTGTAGAACAAAGGTGCAGTGGGTTATAACAAAGAAAGTAGTTAACTCAAAGATTTAATGTTGCTAATACCAGGGCTACTATCTGTTTTTTCTACATACCAACTATATCAGCAAATAAAAGATATGAAAATTTGGCAGCAACTATTGGCTCAACAAATGAAACCCTTAATCAGTCCTATTCTAATGATTTTGACTCCTCGGAAGCCCCTACATTCCTAGGATGTTTTAAGCTTCCTGTGCCTCTCGAGGTCCGGAGGCTGCAAACAATCACATGCGCAGCTGTAAGAGTCCGGCAGGCAGGCTAGAAAGCCATCAGAGGGGTTTTTGGATTGAAACACTCTTATTATGCCCAGGAGATTTATTATCTAAAAGCTCTAAATTAACTTTTTCCAGAAGAAGGTGGTGGGGGGACAGCCCCCTGTTAATGTCAGAAGAGTAGGTGGAAAGCATAACCCAGTAAAGCAGGCAGACTCTGGTTTGGGGGCAGATGCATGAGCAGATCCAGCGAGGCTCCCTTAAGGCCCGACTCGCCTTTGCCTGTCTGGCCCCTTAACCTCATGACCTTTGCCATGGGCGGGACTCCTCGTGCTGGCTCCCGGCAGGTGGCTTTGAGGTCTGGGATGTCCTGGAGCTGATGTGGCCTGCTGTTGCTTGGGTCCAGATCTTGTGTCTAATAAGCCAGAATGATGCTTATCATCACAAGTGTCCACATGGTAGAATGAGCTCCTCAGAATCACTGGTGCCAGCATCTGTGTCCCCAGGGTAAGTCCCAGTTGCCTCCTGAAATCAGCAAGTGAGTCTGACACAACCTCCTTTGAAATTACTGCTTCTGCCCTGGATCTCAGAGCATGTGTGATTTTGTGTGAACTCTTAAGTCTCTATTTCTCCCAGTCCTCTGGCTCTCCTGAGTGTAAGCCTAAAGCCTAATGTTTTAGAGGGCTTGTCCTCCTGTTGCAGGACCTCCAGGCTGGGAAACTTGCTGTGGGGCTCAGGCTCCTCATTCCTTGGGCAGAAGCTCTGCAGTCGTTTATGCTGTTTATGGGTCACCCACCCAGGGGTATGTGTCTTGACTGTACCATGTCTCCACCTTTCCTGCCCATCTTGTTGTGGTTCCTTCTTTATATTAAGTTATATAAGATTTTTTCTGCAAGTTCTTATCAGTGGTTGCTCTTTAAATAGTAATCTTGGGACTTTCTTGGTGGTCCAGTGGCTAAGACCCTGCGTTTCCAAAGCAGGGAGCCTGGGTTTGATCCTTGATCAGGGAACTAGATCCCACATGCTGCAACCAAGTTTGCCCGCAACAACTAAAAGATCCTGCATGCCACAACAGATCGAAGATAACCACATGCCACAGCTGAGACCTGGCACAGCCACAATAAATGAATAAATATTTTAAAAATAGAAATTTTGATGTGTCCATGGAAGGAGCCACAGGTATTTTGTAGATATTCTTTACCAAACTGAAGAAGTTCCTCTCTTCATAATTTGCTGAGAGTTTTTATCATGAGTGTTGGGTTTTGTCAAATGGTTTTTCTTTCGCATCAGTCAGTATGATTGTTTGATAACTCTTCTTTAGTCTGTTGATGTGGTACATTACATTGATTAATCTTCAGATGTTGAACCCACCTTGTATACCTGGATAAATCCCATTTGGTGCTTTGTGTTAATTCTGTTTATGCACTGTTGGGTTCAGTTGGGTAATACCTTGTTGTATATTTTTACTTCTATGTTCATAAGCTGCATTGGTCTGCAGTTTCCTTTCCTGTAATGTCTTTGTGGTTTGGTGTTACAAGTCATGCTGGTCTTATAGAATGATTCAGGAAGTGTTCCCTCTGCTTCAGTTTTCTGGAGGAGACTTTGGAGAATTGGGATGATTTCTTCATTAAATGTTTGGTAAAATTCACAACTGAAGCTATCTAGACTTGGTGATTTATTTTGTGGAAGGTTATTAATTATTAATTCAGTTTCATTAATATATGTAGGACTTTAGGTTATCTGTTTCTCCTTGTGTGAATTTTGGTGGTTTGTGTTTTTTAAGAAATTGGTCCATTTCATTGAAATGATCAAGTTTGGGGATATAGAGTTGTTCATAATCCTCTATTTTTCTTTAAGTGTCCATGATATCAGTAGTTATGACCCCTCTTTTATTTCTGATATTGGTAATTTGTATCTCTCTTTTTTTAAAATTAGCCTAGTTTATCAACTTTACTTTTGTAAAGAGTTTTTGTTTTCAGTTATTTTATTAATTTCTCTATTATTTTCCTGTTTTTAACTTCTTGATTTCTGCTCTAATGTATTTTATTTATGTTTTCTGCTACCTACTTTGGCCTTAAATTGCTCTTTTTCTGATTTCCCAAGATGAAAGCTTAGCATATGGATTTTTAGATCATTCTCCTTTTTTAATATATGCACTTAATACTGTTAAAAACCCCTCAAGCACTGCTTTTACTACAGCCTGTAATCCTTACTTGAATTTTTAGATTTCTGCTGTCAATTTCCATGATCACTTTTTTCTTCATATATTCCTTATGTATGGCTTCCTATTGCCGTTTCATAGTTGCGTTGCTTTTTTTCTGAGAATGTAAGTTTCTTTGATGTTTTCTTCTTCCCATATTATCTCTTCCGCCAAGTTCCTTTTATTTCTTTTGGTGTCTGTGTGTTTTCATGTACTTTTGTATGCTATGGCATAACCACAATTTAAAAATGGAAATAGAAGTAATGCACTTCAATGAATTAGGATGCCATACCATTGTTATTGAGAATTGTTCTGAAGTTTACCTTGTGCTAGCATAATTAACTGTTCCTTTGAAGATGACCCTTTCTTTCTGTCTCTTCAGGATTCAAAGTTTCACTATACAGTAACTGTGGATTCCTCTTTGCAGTCTGTTGAACCATGTGAGGGTTAGGGATGCTGACCTTCTCTGCTGTCAAAAATAACCTACAGTTATTATATAACCTGTCTTCCATAACCTACAGTCAGTCCTCCGTACCCATGGTTCTTCCATATCCATGATTCCATCAACCCTGATTGTGCAGTATCGCAGTCTTTACTATTGAAAAAAATCTGTCTGTAAGTGAACTGTGCAGTTCAGATGCATGTGGTTCAAGGATCAACTGTATTTATGTTGCTTGGTAATGGGTTACCTGTATCTGTTGTGTCTTTAATCAGTTCTGGAACTCCTGGCTTTATCTTTACAAGCATACTTGTTCCATGCTCTCTAGTCTCCTTGTAGGACTCCATTCTCATTCTGTCATCCATGTTTCTTAACTTCTTTTTCATATTTTCACCTTCCCTATTTCTCTGGGCTGCATTTGAGGTTATTTCTTCAGATAGGTCTTCAGTTCTTTGATTCTGTATTAAGCTCTGTCTAACCTTTTAAATTACGTCTTTAAAGTATCATTTTTTTGAGCCTCATGTCCCCAGTTTGTGGTGACTATCATCAGTGGCTCTAGTAAAGCGCTCTCATTTGTTTATTGTCTTTTATCTTTCATTTCCCTCTCCTTTTCCTTACTCCAGGCCACCATTCACATTTGTTTAATAATATATATCTTTTTGTTTGTATATTATTGCAAAATTTGTATTGTGTTTTACAGAAGTAATAGTTTGTAACAGTGAAAGCTTAAAAAGTCATTCACTATCAACTATTTGAGGAACATTGCTGGAAGTGTACCCTCTTCTGCACTTAGTCTTAATTGCTTTCTTAGATGTCGTTTAACTTGTCCCTCTATGCTTGAATTTCCTGTAAACATGCAGTTAGTGCTAAAAGCTTGATTAGATTTGGAGTCAGTTACTGTTTTTGTTTTTGAAGACAGGGATATTTTGTATGTGATTCTGTGTCTTCCACATGAAGCACATAATGTTTGGTTCTTTCACATTTACTGATGGTGAAATTGATCACTGGATTCATATGTATTGGCCTGATCCCACATTATAAAGTTCCCCACCAGCCTTTCATCCAGCAGTTTTAACATCCATTGATAGCCATTGCCTAGTCCATTTATTGCATTAGGGACTGTGAAGAGATGATTTTTAAAATGTTAATATACTTCTGCATTTATCAACTGGAATTCTTACCTAAAGAACTCTTCTTTAGCAGCTATTTTGTTATCCTAAAGTACATTTTGTAAATAAAGGGCAAAATAAATTCTTAGTTTTTTTCTCTTAATATATCAATTTTCAGAGTAATGAGTTACTGCCCTAGCAACCCTCTAATGAATGGTGGTTTTTGTTTCTGTTTTTAGTATCATTATGATCTCTTGGTGTGTGTGTGTGTTTTAATCCATTTGATTTGTGATCAGACCTCATTTATTTGATGTTCACTTGTCTCATTTAAGCCAGTGGGATCACCTTCAATTTAGCCCCTGTGTTCTTTCATATTATCTCATTAGTCATTGATAGATTTCTTCAAGATCTCTCAGGCTTATTTGGTGGAGTTCCTGCCACAAATCAAAGGTTCATTTACTTTATTCATAAAGTTAACTTTAGCTTTCTTGTACCTCTCTTGTATGCTTATTTTCTGTTTCTTTAATTTCTGCTCTTAGCTTATTTGTTTTCATTCTTTCTTTCCTAGTTTAAGCATCTAAGTCTCTACGTATCTGTTGAAGTGTCACTTTTACTGATTCTCACAAGTTTTTACATGCAGTATATTTTATATTATTTGATACATTGTACTTACAACTGTTTTTAGTTTTCAACTATGAATTCTTTGATCCATGAGTTATTTAATGAGTGTTTTAAACTTGACAGTAGTTTATGTATACAAGTTATATTGTTAAGTGTTTGTTTTCATGTCATTTTTGTATGTATAAAGGAATTTCCCCAAATATATCACAGATTCTTCAAAGCAATACTCTTAAATTTTATTTGTGTCTATTCCCTGATTGTGTTTCTTGGCATGCAATGCATGGAAATAAAGGAATATAATGAATTAAAGGAGCTATCATACTTTGTATTTTTTAGCCACGCAAGAATTAAATTCTGAATAAGTCTACAAGTAGAATGGACAGTTATTTTAAAGCAGCAGTCAGTGACTTGGACAGACTTCTTGATGATTTTGAACAGAATCCAGGTTTGTACCATTAATGTAATTTTTAAATGTCAGTAATTAGTACTCTTAATACTGATACTCTTAATAACCATGATATTAATACTCTTAATAACCATGTGACCAAAACTGAAAATACGGTTTCAGTTTTGGTCACATGGTTATCTTCTGTAAAACATTCACATATCTTGTTATAATGAATTAGTATATTCTTATACTGAATAGAACCAATAGCCAGACATAGAAATAAGAAAACTAGAAGTTTCTTTCCAGATATAAATTTAGGTAAAAGAAAGACCTTTAAAACCAGCATATGAACCAGCTAAAAGCAACTTGAGAGTTCTTCATAAAATTGATATTTCATTACTATGAAAGACAGTGTTTTCCCCATCTTAGGATGAAGACAAGGAAACTGGTGGGCAGCACAAAGAAGTTAGATTGTTTTTCAGCTCTTCCTTAGTCTGGTTTTTATAGTGCAACAGAGTTATTTTAAGTAGAATTTCTATCATATTATGACATCTACATAAGTAAAAACCTCAAATAGTTTAAATCCAAATAAAAATAATTCTGGAATTATTACCATTCTGCAACAGAGTAATCTATCTCTGGTCTGAAAAAATAAGCTTAGAAGTTGTAGAAACTGTAACATCTTTGTAATAATTTTCATTTGGGTCTCATCACTAACATTGCATTCCTGTTTTATTAGATGAACAAGATTATCTCCAGGATGCACAAAAGGCGTGTGATTCTAAGTGCTATTCAGTCTCTTCAGAGTTGACTGCCTCGCAAGTAACTCCATCGCTACCAAAGGATCAGCAGTGCATTAATTGTTGTGTCTCATCAGAAACAGGTTATGAAACAAATCAGATTGCCCTGAGTGAAAAAATACTTGAGGGACTAACTTCTTTACAAAATGAAAAAAATGTAACAGGGCTTGATCTCCTTTCTTCTGTGGATGGCGGCACTTCAGATGAAATCCAGCCTCTGTATATGGGACGGTGTAGTAAACCTGTCTGTGATCTGATAAGTGACATGGGTAATTTAGTTCATGTAACTAATAGTGAAGAAGATATTAAAAAATTATTGCCAGATGACTCGAAGTCTAGTGCAGATTCCTTGGCTGGACTGGATTTATCTTCAGTGTCAGAAACTTTCTGTGTGTCTTCAGCAGACCATGGTAATAATGCAGTCAGAGAGGAACAGAATGATGTCAGCTCTGAATTACAAAACAGAGGAATCAGTGGAACTACAGAATTTGCTGTAAAAGTAGATACAGCACTTTCAGATTCATGTAATTACAATGAAAAAGAAAATTTAGAGGATAAAAAGATCTCTAATCAGTCAGAACCAGTTGTTGATTTTAACATGCCATCTGCTTTGACTCAGCAAAGTTCCAAAGTGTTTGATGCCAAAGACCACCCACAGCACAAGAACCAGCCATGTGAATTAGTAAAAGCTGTTGGCTGTTTGGTAAAAGAGGAGGAAGAGGTGCCAGTTAAAGCTGCCACAGAATGTTTAAAAGAAGGAGGCAGCACAAATGCTTTGTCTTGCAGTCTTCCAAAAAATGGAGATTTATGCTTAAATGATTCAAATTTAAGAGATGAAAATTTGAGGTTACCTGACTTTTCCTTTGAGGAAGATAGGACTGCTGTATTTATAAAAGAATCTGCAAAAGAAGACTCAAGAAGTTTAGATTTTAATGATAATAAAGATGTAATCCAAGATCTGCTTCAGCTTTACATGTTTCAAGTGAAAATACATACTCCTCATTGTCCTGTCTTCCAGTACCCGGGTCTTTGTGTGGATCTTTAATTGACAGTAAAGGTCATGGTGATTTTTCACCCCAAAATGAAAATAAAGATAAGGTACAGGGTGCAGTGACTGTACATGAAGAAATACAGAAGAAAGTTACTTCAGGTGGGGAATTTCTGAAGGAGACTGACCTTTTGAAACAGGATAAATGTAAAAACATACTTCATCAGCCATTAACTGGAAAGATGGGAGATAGAAAGGTAGATTCTAACCAGATGGTAATTAGAGTTGAATCTATGGATTACCCTCATAACAGCAGTTCTTATACAGCTGCAGAATCTCAAATAGAGCTTTCTGGTGCTAGTGCCCCAGAATCTCCTGATCATTGTGAGGGTGTCACTTTTTCAAGCAGTGATATTGATGGACAAGACTTAGATTACTTTAACATTGATGAAGGCATGAAAAGTGGTGCACCAATTAGTGATGCTGAACTTGATGCCTTTCTAACTGAACAGTATCTTCAGACGAGTAACATAGAATCATTCGAAGAAAACATAAGTGGTGCAGAATCTCAAATGAATCAGATAGATGTGAAAGGCCTGGATGATGGAAATACTGATAATGTATATTTCGATGCTGAAGCAGGAGCTACTGGGGAAAGTCCTGGTATTAATATGATTTGTGAAACAGTTGATAAACAAAATACAGCTGAAAATGGTAGCCTTTCTTTAGGCGAAAAAAGTACAGTTACAGTTGAACAAGGGTTATCTAGCAGTAAGTCTGAGATTACAAATGAATTATCAGTCTCTGATAGCAGCAGTCAATCTGTTCATGTTGGAGGGGCCAGGCCTAAGCAATTGTTTAGTGTTCCACCAAGAACAAGGAGTTCAAAGGAACCAAATAAACCGGATGTTCCAAATATGCCTGAAAGTAAACCCAGGACAGCAAATACCATTGTTCCAACCACCTGTACTACAGATTCTGTGACTGATCCCAGGTTAGCTTCGATTCTAATTACATTGATATAGAAAGTAATTTTGAAGGTGGGTCCAGTTTTGTAACTGCAAATGAAGAATCCCTTCCTGCAAACACTTGCAAAGATGGCCTTGTTTTGGGCCAGAAACAACCTACTTGGGTTCCTGATTCAGAAGCTCCAAATTGTATGAACTGCCAAGTCAAATTTACTTTTACGAAACGGAGACATCATTGCCGAGCATGTGGAAAAGTAAGCTATTAAAATATTTGTCTTTTATTCTTTTGAGGCATTTTAAATGAAATGTTATGTGACAGAAGAACTGATTAATAGATGATTAAAAGATGCAGTTAATTTAAAATTGTTGTTTTTCATTTATGTGGAAATATATAAAGCCCTGTTATTTTTATAGATTGCTTGAGGTTTGAATAAATATCACAGTCATGGGTATTACATACTGGGAGATGAGGAACACTAATTTTTGTGAAATCTAACAATATGTGTCATTTTCTCTCTGACATTAACACATCAGATGTACGGAATTCAGTTAAATTCCAGTTTATCCTTGAATACTTAATTTCAGGACTATTTTGCAAGCTGGTGTTAGGCTTGATACCTGGGGTAAACACTGAGGAAAAAAAGCAGATTGACCTGCACGAGGTTCAGAACACTGAAGATGACTTCATTTGTGTTCTGTCTTGTCTGTGGATTCTAAGGCTTGCCTGTAGAAATAACGTTGCAGTTTTTCCCAGCATTTTCAGCTTTTCTTTAGTTGCAGCAAGTAGGGGCTACTCTTTAGTTGCAGTGTGCAGCTTCTCACTGCAGTGATTTCTCTTGTTGTGGCTCATGGGCTCCAGGGTGCTCAGGCTTCAGTAGTTGCAGCCCATGGGCTCAATAGTTGCGACTCACAGGCTCTAGAGCACAGGCTTAAGAGTTGTGGCACACGGGCTTAGTTGCTCTGCAGCATGTGGGATCCTCCTGAATGAGGGATGGAACCTGTGTTTCCTGCATTGGCCAACAGGTTCTTTACTACTGAGCCACCATGTGTGTGTGTGTTAGTCGCTCAGTCGTGTCCAACTCTTTGTGACGCGACGGACTATAGCCCCCCAGGCTTCTCTCTCTGGAATCCTCCAGGTAAGAATACTGGAGTGGACTGCCATTCCTTTCTCCAAATGTAAACCAGCTGCTGCTAAGTCGCTTCAGTTCCGTCCAACTCTGTGCGACCCCATAGACGGCAGCCCACAAGGCTCCTTTGTCCCTGGGATTCTCCAGGCAAGAACACTGGAGTGGGTTGCCATTTCCTTCTCCACCAGGGAAGCCTTCTATTTTTGTTGTTTGTTACAGTTGATTTACAATATTATGAAAGTTTCAAGTATACAACATAGTGATTCCCAATTTTTAAAGATTATACTCCATTTGTAGTTATTATAAAATACTGGCTATATGCCCTGTGCTATACAACATATCCTTGTAGTTTATTTTATACTTGTTAGTTTGTGCCTTTTAATCCTCTACCCCTGTCTTGCCCTTCCCCACTTTCCTCAGTGGTAGCCACTAGTTTGTAGCCACTAGTTTGTTCTCTATAAATCTGAGTCTGTTTCTCTTTTGAATAACATTCTACTTTTAAAAGTTGTAAAGGAAGGAGACTACCCTGACAGTCCAGTGGTTAAGACTGTACTTCCACTGCCTGGAGTTTGGGTTTGATCCCTGATTGGGATTCAAAGATCTCACATGCAATGCAGCACAGCCAAAAAGTTTAAAAAAAAAAAAGAGGGGGGGAGTTGTAAAGGATGACAGAAAGCTTTTAAAATTGTGAACTTATTAATTAAAGTTTTTTTCCCTTCTAATTAGCGTAATTGATTTAAAGGAATTCTCATCAGTAATATAATTTTAAATTATAGAAACCTCATTTAAGTAAAACAATAAAAATGAAAAGAATCATTTTAATAATTACCTGTGATTACAATGATTAGAAAAATTGTCATGTAGTCAGAAAAATGGTGTTTGCCTCGAGTAGGTATAACCATGCTTGAAACAAAATCAAACTTGCTATTTTATTCTCTTCGGTATTTTGCGGTGTCTGTTGTAATAGGAAGTGTAAATTGCAGTATCTAGAGAAGGAGGCAAGAGTATGTGTAGTCTGCTATGAGACTATTAGTAAAGGTGAGTATTAACCTGACATACCTTCTTCTAGTAATTGAATATATCTTAAAAACAACTAGATTGTGACAAAGATAAACTTCTTTATTTTCTTAAGGCGAGGACCTAGTGTTGACTTATCTGGCTTAGGTGGGACATCCCAAGGCTTGGTTTCTCTTCTTTTTGTTCCACTCTCACAATTATTACTACCAATCTGGAAAGGAAGCATTCAGTTTCTGGAATGGCAGTTCATTAACTTTTAACAGGTACCAAGTCCCTAAATGCTGCGTTTCATCTGCCTGTTTGTTTTTGTCACCATCATTGTCATCCTCATCATCTTAATCTAAACATTTATAGAATATCTACCAGTAAATATTATCCAGTCTTATATATTAATTAATAGCATAAGGCAAGATAACAGTTCCCACCTTATAGAAAATTACAACCTACAGTGAGGATGAAAGATAAGGTAGTAATATTTATAACTTTTATATAAATTCATAGGACTATTACAATATTTATAAGTTTCATCTTTTACATATTTCTTTCTTTCTCAGTTTTATAATTTTGTATGTTTAGCTAGTTTACTATTATCAGCAAAAATCTTGGTGGTCTTACTTTAGTTCTCACAGTTGTGTATGTGTCTATATATGTGTATGTTTGTTTTTTTCTTCAAATACACTTTTGTTTTTTTGAGTACTTCTTGGCATTTTTAAAGATTTGTTGACAGTTTAATTCCCAGCAAATATTACTTGGGACTTTTAAGACCAGACCTGTGCAGTAGCTCAGGTACTGCTTCCTGTTAGCCAGGAGAATAAATACCTGATAATAATTTGTTTTTCTCTTTTGAATGAAGATAAATTTTTTCAGCAATTCTTCAAAAAGCTCTGATGTGAGTCTGTTAGCCTGAGGTAAGCTGCTTTACTCCCTGCTGTTGACCTCTGCTCTGAAGATAATAGAGTGTAAATCTTTTAATATTTCCATAATACCACCAGTTTTTATGAAGAATTTAAGTACTTATATCTTTTCCTTATGCCATTTCAGTAGCCTTTAAGACTACTGCTGGTGCTGTTAGCCAAGCAATCTGCTAGAATTAAGAATAAATCTTAGAGCAAGCTCCAACATAATTCTCTCTCCCTGGGTAAAAATAAAGCGGCCATGAAGATTTCAAACATTCTTTGAGTTGACAAGTCAGATTTTTAGGTGAACATTAGAACATACTCTGACTCTAAGGATCCAGGAGAGAAGATACAGTCATTAAAGAAACCAACTAGGAAACTGAGATCAAGCATTGATTTATTAAAGAAAATATTTTGAATGGATTTGTTTATTTAGTTATCTTTTATTTATTCTGTTTTGATATAACATGTAATTTCATTTGTAGCTCTGTTTATCATTAATTTATACACCACAAGAAAACATAAATAAGTTACTTTAACACCAACGTTAGGGTTGAAAATAGTAGACATGATCATTTAAAATAATGTTACTAATAGGAGAAAAATGGCTCAAGGACTCTTTTAAGACAAATTCCAGGAAGAAGAAAAGACAGTTTTGTTATATACTGGATAATGAGGAAGTTGTGCTAAAACTGTAAGTTTTAAAGAAGCATGCACGTGAGTGCCATTACATAAACTTAGGGCAGGTTGGAAATTACTTTGAAACTCTGGTATTATGTTTGGATTTTGTTTGGTTAGCGGAAGTCATTGCATGAGGGTGCTAATTCAGTGGCACTTGAAGAGGTTATTGTAGCAGTGGTAGCATTCGTAGGAGATCAGTTTGGAGAAATGCTTACGGGAGAGCTACCAGTGCTCTTCCATGTTGTTGGGATGAAAAATCATTCAGCAGTGTTCAGGCACTGTTCTGTGCTTTAGAGATCCACCTGAAAACAAAACACATTTCCTTTTCTTATGGAACTTTTTGATCTCAATCTCACAGAGCTTATGAATGTGGGGAGTGATGGATAGGATGCAAAGAGAATATCAGATGGTGATAATATTCTAGATAAAAATAAAAGAGTGTAAGAGGGATAGATGGTAACAGATTTAGGGGCAAGAGGTGGTTATTTTAAAAGGTGGTAAGAATAAGGGTTTATGATACTATGATATGTTAAGCAGAGACTTGAAGGAGATAAGAGAATAAAGCTATATGGAAAAATATGCCAGGCAGAGAGAACAGTAACAGCAAAGACCCTAACCTAGAAGAGTGCTTGCTTCACTGTTGAAGAACAAGGAGGCCTCAGTGGCTGTATCATGATGAGTAAGTAGGATATTAGTGAGAAATGATATCAGCTAACTAGGAAAGCAGAGGCAGGATTAATAGAAGTGTAGACTAAGACAGGGTCTTGTGGGCCACTGTAACAACTTAAATTTTCATTTCAGTAGGGAAGCCATTAAAGGATTTTAAGCAGAAGAATGATGTGATATGATTTATGTCTTAAAAGAATCGCTAGGAACTATACTGGAAATTGATTCTAAGGGTACAAGAGCAAAAACAGATGGTCATATTAAGTAACAATGATTTTCTTTAGTAGATACCAAACATAAGCCAAAATTATATTGAATTAACTAATTGGTAGCTTATACTGAAGTAGAATGCTGCCAACTAAAATAAGGAAGTAAGAATGTTATCTTTCCCATGTGCCACTTACCGTTTAGCCATTTGATTTCTTTCTCCTTACAACTTGAAAAATAGAGTATTTATCATAACTTACTTTGAAGTTTAAAAACATCTGAGATGAATTTTTTTCCCTTTATAGCTCAGGCATTTGAAAGGATGATGAGTCCAACTGGTTCTAATCTTAAATCTAATCATTCTGATGAGTGTGCCACCGTCCAGCCTCTTCAGGAGACTCAAACATCAAGTATACCTTCACCTACAACTTTACCAATCTCAGCACTTAAACAACCATGTGTTGAAGGTAACTAGAAGAAAATTCTGCGTCTAATATTAAAGATAAATTATTAAAATAGAAGTTTTCTAGTATTCAGGATCTAGTGAGAATAGAGAACCTAGACTAGCTGCCAGAAGGAGCTTAATACAGGGAACTGGTTAGAAGGGTATGTATGTTAGAAGGGTAGAAGAACAAAAAGGGCATGCTCAAGTGACACTCAAGGGTGGAAGAAAAGCTATGACAAACCTAGACAACGTATTAAAAAGCAGAGATGTTACTTTGCCAGCAAAGATCCGTCTAGTCAAAGCTGTGGTTTTTCCAATAGTCATGTATGGATGTGAGAGTTGGACCACAAAGAAAGCTGAGCACCGAAGAACTGAGGCTTTTGAACTGTGGTTTTGGAGAATACTCTTGCAAGTCCCTTGGACTGCAAGCAGATCAAACCAGTCAATCCTAAAGGAAATCAGTCCTGAATATTCATTGGAAGGACTGATGCTGAAGCTGAAACTTCAATACTTTGTCCACCTGATACGAAGAGCCAGCTCGTTGGAAAAGACCCTGATACTGGGAGGGATTGAAGGAGGGAGGAGAAAGGGACGACAGAGGATAAGATGGTTGGATGGCATCACCAACTCGATGGACATGAGTTTGGGCAAACTCACGGAGATGGTGAGCCACAGGGAGGCCTGGTGTGCTGCTGTCCATGGGGTCTCAAAGAGTCAGACACAACTGAGTGACTGAACAAGTGACTCAGAGATTAGTAAGTGCAGAAAGCAGCCGCTATCCCTAGGGTTGGGAGAATGAAAGGGGAGAGTCTGTGTTATTGGAACTCAGTACAGGAATACCAGGAGATGCTTGGTTCTCGGACTTGGTGTTCATGGATTAGGGCACCACATCATGTGGCTGGTGCTGTTGCTTCTAGAGGAACACCAGGTGGCAAATGCTGGGGCCATTGAGGAGCCTCATAGGATTGATGTTAAGATGACTGAAGGAGTGTTCCCAGCTTGATCGATTGATTGATGTAAGGAGTGCTGAAACTCACGGGACATGTTAGGTATATCTGGTGGTGGTACTGCTGCAGAGATCCTGGCAGAAACTAGAAACAGAAAGAATTCCCTTCTTTCCCACCTTTCAGTCTTCAACCAGTGCCTGTCATTAGTACCTGTGACCAGAACCAACTAGCAAGGGGGTCTGGGAATTGCACTTTTCAGATGTCCAAAGAGTATCAAAGAGCACCATATAGAAGGGTGGGCTTGGATTTGAAAGACAGCAGGTAAATAATTGGCATGTCTCCCTTTCCTTAAAAATCTATTTTTAAATATGTATTTCACCACAATAAAAAATGTTTCTTATATCTTCTAAAAAACTTTTAAAGATTTAAAAACCTTTGGGTGTTCTGTTCTTTTTTACAACCTATTGTAGTTTAGGATCTTGAGTAAAACCTGTATAGACTTATTTAATTTTCAAATTGAAGTATAGCTGATTTACAATGTTGTATTAATTTCAGGTGTATGGTACAGTGATTCAGTTATATATGTATATATATTCTTTTTCAGATTCTTTTCCCTTACAGGTTATTATAAAATATTGAGTGTAGTTCCCTGTGCTATTCAGTACTGTGTATGTTTTTAAACATAAACTGTTAGTCTGTAACATGCTAGAAGATAACTGATTGTCAGACAAATTCAAGTATTTTTGTCAACTATTTTGAGTTTCACTTTTCTCTCACTTAATAGCTATTTTCTGTCTATCATTGTAACTTAAATAATGAGGTTCAGCATGTATGGTTATGTATTATAACTCTAAAGATGATGAGTCCACTTTTTAAAATATTTATATTTTATATTGACTTTAAAATTATTAAATTATGAAGCATTGCAAATACAAGAAAGATACTTTTTAAAATATATCCATCCACATTGCAGAAATTATATATGAGTCCAATTTTTTCAGTGTTATTTGTATTATGATATGGAAAGTTGGTCCTTTTGATGTTTATATGTTCTAAAATCTGGTAGGAATTTTCATAACCTTCCTCCATAGATGCTTTTTAACAAAAGAGAACAGATATTTATGCTGACATCTAGTTATTTCCTCCAAATCTGAGAGGAAAATATTAATTACTATTAAGAAATATAAATTATTATATTAAAAAATGTAAATATCCAACATTATAAGAACAAAACATGTGCTTCTGTTAGAATTAGAAATTGACCTCCAATGCACAAGTGATCCCATTTCTTTTTTTTTAGATTTTTTATGCTTCTTTCTTCTGTTCTTCATACGTTTTTCCCTTGGCTTATCTACCATGCTCTGATCTCCTCCATTTTCCCTCCCTGTGCCTTAGTCCCTAAATTTTATTTGGTCTCCATACTCACAAAGTTAGCCTTAATGATATAGGCTTTAAATCTGCATTCGATGTCCTTAAGGTATAACATCTCCTGTCTACTCTTTTTCTGACTTCAGGATTCCTAAGGCCAGCCCTGCCATTGTAGGAATTAGGAAAAAAACTATTCCGGGTAGATGAATCACAAAAAGCCATTTCTGTAGGCCATGAAACCCTGAAATGCAGGGCTTGCCAATAGTTAGAAAAAGCTTTTGAAAACTTCGTGACCTATTTAATATTAAATCATTGCAATATCAAATTAAAATGCTTTCCTTTTTTAAACTGATTCTAGGATTATGCTCCAAAGAACAGAAGAGAGTATGGTTTGCAGATGGTATATTGCCCAATGGTGAAGTTGCAGATACAACAAAATTATCATCTGGAAATAAAAGATGTTCTGAAGACTTTAGTCCTCTCTTACCCGATATGCCATTGGTAAGGAATCTAAAGAATGACTTGTTAATTTAGTAAAATTTTATTTTATAGGTAATTCCTTGCATGATTATTAGAGTCATTTAGTTGCTAAGTCATATCTGACTCTTTGGTGACCCCACAGACTATCGCCTGCCAGGCTCCTCAGTCCATGGAGTTTCCCAGGCAAGAATACTGGAGTGGGTTGCCATTTCCTTCTCCAGGGGATGTGCCTGACCCAGGGGTTGAACCTGCACCTTCTGCGTTGGTAGGTGGATATTTTACCACTGAGGCACGAGGGAAGCCCCTGATTTACTAGAGTACTTTAAAAAAAATTCTTTGAGCTTCATTAAATGAGAAACATATGAGTAGTGAATATATTTTGGGTTTTATTTTTTAATGTCTGTTTAAGGCAGTGATTCTTAATTTTTTTTTTTATCTCAGTACCCCTTTATGCTCTTAAAAATTATTGAGAACTCTAAGAACTGTAGGTTATGTGGGTTATGTTTATTGATAATTACTGAATTAAAACTGACAAAAATTTTAAATTAATTAAAAATAAACTCATTAATAGAAATAATATTTTTATGAAAAGTTTTCAAAATAAAAGTTTAGTGACAGGAATAACATTGATTTATATTTTGTGTGAATTTTTTTAACATCTGGCTTAATAGAAGATAGATTCTTACGTCTACTTCTAAATTCAGTCTGTTGTGATTTATTGTTTTATTTAAATTAAATGAAGAAAATCGTGGGACCTCACTGACTTCCTGAAAGGGTGTTAAGATCCCTGGACCACATTTTGAGAACCACTAGTATAGGGAAATAGAACTGAAATTTAGTAAAGCAATTTAGACTAATTTGTTTAATGATTTTCAAACATTCAGTCAAGTATCTGATGGTAGCATATACGTTTATATTTATACAGATGTACTAGGTGTTAAATAGAAGACATAGAATCCAAACCCACTAAGAACTCTTAATTGTAAAATAGTATTATACTTAGAAAAGCAAGTATGAACATATAAAGTAGAAATCTTGTTTATTCACTTAAACAGAGATTTATTGAGCGTCTCCTCTGAGCCAGTTACCTGGTTTATCCAGGGTGCATACATTAGACCAGATGCACATGTACCTTCTCTTCAAGTTCCCATCCATATAAACTTACATTGTTTGTCAGTAAGAAGAGTTCATGAGCTAGGTTTTACAAGGAGCCGTAATTACCAAAAGTATGTTCCTTAGCTAGCACCTACCTTCAATCAATGTTTTAACAAAATGGAATTTTTACAGAGGCTAGTATAACTTGAGTTCTTAAACAGTTCTCTGTTGACTCAGGTTTGGCCAGTCTTAAAAAAAATGGGGGAGGGGGGCTTAGTTGAAGCAGATTCGAGTACAGTTTATTCCAGATGGCTACTGTTGTAGAATATATCTACCATTGTGCTTCCTAACCCCTCCCCCCTCTGCCTTCTCCCCTTTTCCTCTCCCTTGCCACCTCCCAGCCAGGCTTTTTGTCTATTAGGAGGAGGAGTGCCTTGGGTTGAACTAATAAACATGTTCGCTTTGTGGTATGGAATAGGATCCTGAAGTTCTCCTTGCCTCCTTTTTCCAGTCTATAAAATTAAAGTCATACTTACCTGAGCATATAGTAAAGTTAAACCTGTATACTTGAATTTAGAAGCAAGATGGTACTGTTTCTTGGGAAATTTGGCTTCTAAAGAATTTCTGAGCCCATTTTGATTTTATTTATTCTTTTTCAAAAGATATCTTTGACTGTCTACAATCAATATTTCACATTTGAGCAGAGACCCTGAACTGATTTGGGCTTTTTCCTCCATATTCCACAGATGGTAAACACAGTGGATCATGCCCATTCTACTCTAGTGGAAAAACCAAACAGTGAGACAGAAGATACAAGAAGTGAGATAATTCGAAGTCCTACTTCTCAGGTTCCACCTGTGGAAAAACTGCCTACAAACACAGGAACTGAGGGCTTGCCTACATCTGCTGCTTTTGCACTAGATGATGATGTTTTTGCAGAAACTGAGGAACCATCAGGTCCTACTGATGTCTTGGTTAACAGCAGTTTACCTGTTGCTTGCACTTCAGATTATAGGTTATTATGTAGTATTGATAATAATGTTTGCAATAAGATTAGTCTTCTACCTGATGATGAGGACAGCTTGCCCCCTCTTCTGGTTACATCTGGAGAAAAGGAATCAGGTAGGATAGCAGTTATTTAAATTTAAAAAGGAGTTTTGTTGTTGTTGTTTTAAAGAAGAATATGTTGATAAATTTTGTGTCTGATATATGAAATGTATTTTTTTAAACTTACTATGGTTGAAATATGTATGATGGCATGGAGAAGGCAATGGAACCCCACTCCAGTACTCTTGCTTGGAAAATCCCATGGACGAGGAGCCTGGTGGGCTGCAGTCCATGGGGTCGCTAGCAGCACTATGGTTGAAATATGTATGATGGCATGGAACACTAGTTTGCAAAAAAGTCTTACTGTATAAAAACAATTCTAAAAATATCTGACCTCTTGAGTTGATTTGAATGTGATTCACGTACCTGGGTCCCTAATTTAAAGTCCATTACAACAGAGAAATTCATAGACTTTAAGTCTTGTATTAGTTTTGACTCCATATCATTTTTTTTTAAGATGCATAGTGCCTAAAGAAAAGAATATTGGATTGGATGACAGAAATAGAAATTTTAGTTCCTCATCTGCTACATAATATACCTATGACTTGAAGCATAATTTAATCTCTTGGGCCTCAGCTTCCTTTGTAAAAGAAGATAATTTAGGTGGTCTCTAAGGACCTTTCTAAGCTGGAGATTCTGTGGCTATCTCCCACCTTGGAATATTTCCCTAAGAATACATCCATGTAACTCCAGGCATTATGCTGCATCCCACATGAAATGATTACATTCTGTGCCTGATAGTGTAGGAGAATGAAACCTAGGATCTCTGTTCTGTAAGTAGGAGCTATTTCATGATCCTAGTGATAGTGGCAAAAAAATACCATAGCCCTGTTCTTTGCATGCCATTGGTATATTTTCCTGTTGATTGTCAAGTTCTTTCTTAGCCACTTATCACTGACCTAAGGCATATCACAGCAAGCAGTATATACAATTTGGGTCTAGACTACTTTTATAGTTGCAAGTTTCAGAATTTATAATTGGAGTGGCTGGTAGATTGGAATCCACTTTAGAAAACTGTCTTAAAAGCTTAAAGGTGCTGAAATTACATCAGTATGCTGTTTAATCAACATATTTGTGCATAGACTCTATATATAATATAATTGATCAGAATTTATATGTATTCTAATATTAATATATTCACATAAATTGAAAAGAAAGAATTAGTAGTATATAACAGTTGTCTGGTTGTTGATTGATTTCATGAGATGTGTTTTTGCTTTTTAACTGGGTCAAGTCATTGGTGGATTTATAAATGTGGCTTTTTTGTGATAGGCATATTTAACAGGAGACATATTTATTCGAATTAATGTTATTTTCATGTTTTAGTGCCTGTAGTAGAAGAACACCCATCTCATGAACAGATCATTTTGCTTCTTGAAGGCGAAGGTTCTTGTCCTGTTACATTTGTCTTAAATGCTAATCTGCTTGTGAATGTCAAGTTAGCATTTTGTAAGTAACGATTTATTTTTCTTTGCCTAATTGGTAAGCAGGATTTCTGAATAATTAATTTCATTGTCAGGTTAAATTTTGATTGGCAACTGTAAAAAAATAAGCAGTATTGGATATTGATTTTTTAGTCAAATACTATATAAATAAAATTTTCAGTTTTACATGCAGTGATTTTTGAAGTAATAGTTTAAAGATTTTTACTCAGTTCAGTTGCTCAGTTGTGTCTGACTCTTTGTGACCCCATGGACTGCATCACGCCAGGCCTCCCTGTCCATCACCAACTCCCAGAGCCTACTACTCAAACTCATGTCCATTGAGTCGGTGATGCCATCCAACCATCTCATCCTCTGTCATCCCCTTCTCCTCCCACCATCAATCTTTCCCAGCATCAGGGTCTTTTCACAAGAATAAATTCTTCGCATTAGGTGGCCAAAGTATTGGAATTTCAACTTCAGCATCAGTTCTTCCAGTGAATATTCAGGACTGATTTCCTTTAGGGTGGACTGATTGGATTTCCTTGCTGTCCGAGGGACTCCAACACCACAGTTCAAAAGCATCAATTCTTCAGTGCTCAACTTTCTTTATACTCCAGCTCTTACATCCATACATGAGTACTGGAAAAACCGTACCTTTGACTAGACGGACATTTGTCGGCAAAGTAATGTGTCTGCTTTTTAATATGCTGTCTAGGTGGGTCATAACTTTTCTTCCAAGGAGCAAGCGTCTTTTGATTTCATGGCTGCAGTTACCGTCTGCAGTGATTTTGGAGCCCAAAAAAATAAAGTCACTTGCTATTGTTTCCCATCTATTTGCCATGAAGTGATGGGATGAGATGCCATGATCTTAGTTTTCTGAATGTTGAGTTTTAAGCCAGCTTTTTCACTCTCCTCTTTCACTTTCATCAAGATGCTCTTTAGTTCTTCACTTTCTGCTGTAAGGGTGGTGTCATCTGCATATCTGAGGTTATTGATATTTCTCCTGGCAATCTTGATTCCAGCTTGTGCTTCTTCCAGCCCAGCATTTTGCATGATGTACTCTGCATATAAATTAAATAAGCAGGGTGACAATATACAGCCTTGACGTACTCCTTTCCCGATTTGGAACCAGTCTGTTGTTCCGTGTCCGTTTCTAACTGTTGCTTCTTGACCTGGATACAGATTTCCCAGGAGGCAGGTCGAGTGGTCTGGTATTCATATCTCTTTCAAAATTTTCCACAATTTGTTGTGATCCACACAGTCAGAGGCTTTGGCATAGTCAATAAAGCAGAAATAGATGTTTTTTGGAACTCTCCTGCTTTTTTGATGATCCAGCAGATGTTGGCAACTTGATCTCTGGTTCCTCTGCCTCTTCTAAAACCAGACTGAACATCTGGAAGTTCACAGTTCATGTACTGTTGAAGACTGGCTTGGAGAATTTTGAGTATTACTTTGCTAGTGTGTGAGATGAGTGCAATTGTGTGTGGTAGTTTGAGCATTCTTTGGCATTGCATTTCTTTGGGATTAGAATGAAAACTGACCTTTTCCAGTCCTGTGGCCACTGCTGAGTTTTCCAAATTTGCTGGCATATTGAGTGCAGCACTTTCACAGCATCATCTTTTAGGGTTTGAAATATCTCAACTGGAATTCCATCACCTCCACTAGCTTTGTTCATAGTGATGCTTCCTCAGGCCCACGTGACTTCGCATTCCAGGATATCTGGCTCTAGGTGAGTGATCATACCATTGTGATTATCTGGGTCGTGAAGATCTTTTTTGTATAATTCTTCTGTGTATTCTTGCCACCTCTTAATACCTTCTGCTTCTGTTAGGTCCATACCATTTTGGTCTTTATCAAGCCCATCTTTGCATGAAATGTTCCCTTGGTATCTCTAATTTTCTTAAAGAGATCTCTAGTCTTTCCTATTCTGTTGTTTTCCTGTATTTCTTTGCATTGATTGCTGAGGAAGGCTTTCTTATGTCTCCTTGCTGTTCTTTGGAACTCTGCATTCAGATGGGTTTATCTTTCCTTTTCTCCTTTGCCTTTTGCTTCTCTTCTTTTCTCAGGTATTTGTAAGGCCTCCTCAGACAACCATTTTTCCTTTTTGCATTTCTTTTTCTTGGGGATGGTCTTTATCACTGCCTCCTGTACAATGTCACAAACCTCCATCCATAGTTCTTCAGACACTCTGTCACATCTAATCCCTTGAATCTGTTTGTCACTTCCACTGTATAATCAAAAGGGATTTGATTTAGGTCATACCTGAATAGTCTAGTGATTTTCCCTACTTTCTTTAATTTGGCAATAAGGAGTTCATGATCTGAGCCACAGTCAGCTCCTAGTCTTGTTTTTGTTGATTGTATAGAGCTTCTTCATCTTTGGCTGCAAAGAATATAATCAGTCTGATTTCAGTGTTGACCATCTGGTGATGTCCATGTGTAGAATCGTCTCTTGTGTTGTTAGAAGACGGTGTTTGCTATGACCAGTATGTTCTCTTGGCAAAACTCTATTAAATCTGTGCCCTGCTTCATTTTGTCCTCCAAGGCCAAATTTGCCTGTTACTCCAGGTATTTCTTGACTTCCTAATTTTGCATTCCAGTCCCCTTTAATGAAAAGGACATTTGTTATGGGTGTTAGTTCTAGAAGGTCTTGTAGGTTTTCATAGAACTGTTCAGCTTCTTTAGCATTACTGGTCCAGTCATAGACTTGGATTACTGAGCTATCGAATGGTTTGCCTTGAAAACAAACAGAGATCATTCTGTCATTTTTGAGATTGCATCCAAGTACTGTATTTTGGATTCTTTTGTTGACTATGATGGCTACTCCATTTCTTCTAAGGGATTCTTGCCCACAGTAGTATATGTAATGGTCTCTGAGTTAAATTCACCCATTCCAGTCTACTTTAGTTCACTGATTACTAAAATGTCAATGTTCACTCTTGCCATCTCCTGTTTGACCGCTTCCAATTTGCCTTAATTCATGGACCTAACATTCCAGGGTCCTTGCAATATTGCTCTTTATAGCATAGGACTTTACTTCTATCACCAGTCACATCTACAACTGGATGTTGCTTTTGCTTTGGCTCCGTCTCTTCTTTTCTTTCTGGAGTTATTTCTCCACTGATCTCCAGTAGCGTATTGGGCACCTACCAACCAGGGGAGTTCCGGTGGACCACATT
Organism: Aepyceros melampus; assembly: GCA_006408695.1. Taxonomy (NCBI): domain Eukaryota; kingdom Metazoa; phylum Chordata; class Mammalia; order Artiodactyla; family Bovidae; genus Aepyceros; species Aepyceros melampus. Next base: position 94,711 of record SJXQ01013115.1, on the reverse strand, counting down.
TTGTCAGACATCTCCACCATGACCTGTCCGTCTTGGGCAGCCCTAGAGGGCATAGCTCATAGTTTCACTGAGGTAGACAAAGCTATTGTCCATGTGATCAGATTGGTTAATTTTCTGTGATTGTGCTTTTCATTCTGTCTGGCTCTGGTGGAGAAGGATAAGAGGCTTATGCCAGCTTCCTGATGGGAGAAACTGACTGAGGGGGAAGCTGGATCTTGTTCTGAGGGTGGGGCCATGCTCAGTAAATCTTTAATCCAATTTTCTGTTGATGGGCGGGGCTGTGTTCCCTCCCTGTTATATGACCTGAGGCCAAAACTATTGAAGTAATCTTACAGTTATACAAGTCATCTTAAACAATTCAGTTAAGTTTTGTGAGAACATTGGGGAAATAAGTAGTTTGGAAAGTTGTGCTTCATGCAAAGGACAATTAGAAACTGACATTTATAGTTGTATGCTTTTGTCGCTTAAGATTCCTCAGACAAATACTGGTACTTCTCAACCAATGGATTGCATGGCTTGGGACAGGCAGAAATTATTATTCTATTGTTATGTTTGCCAAATGAAGATACTATTCCTAAGGACATCTTCAGACTGTTTATCACCATTTATAAGGATGCTCTGAAAGGTACAGTATTTTATTTTTAACTGTTCAGACCAGAGGATGGATAAATGAGGGGCATTTTTGCTTTTAGCAGTGCTAACTGTACTAAAAGTTATTTTATGAAGAGATTACTGATTACTTAAAAGAGCTTAGTCATCATTTTCAGTCTCCTTAATTCTAGCATTTTATGTAACTAGTGTCTTTATTGTTTTTTTTTTTCTATTTTAAAAGGTAAAATATATTTACTTTCTTGATCTTTTTATGTGTCTACACAGTAGTCCCCCTTTATCTGCAGGGGGACTGCAGTTTCAAGACCCCAGTGGCTGCCTAAAACTGGAAATGGTACTGAACCCTATTGTACTATTTTTCTGTAGTATATATATACTATATGAAAAATAGCATATATGTATATATACTATAAATATATATATATATATGTGTGTGCTGTGCTTAGTTGCTCAGTCACGTCTGACTCTTCACGACCCCATGGACTGCAGCCTACCAGGCTCCTCTGTCTATGGAGATTGTCCAAGCAAGAATACTAGATACCAGATAATTCCTCCAGTGGATCTTCTCAACCCAGGGATCGAACTCAGGTCTTCTGTATCGCAGGCGGATTTTTTACTGTCTGAGCCGCCAGAGACGTCCAAGAATGCTGGAGTGGGTAGCCTATCCTATCCCTTCACAGGAGGGCTTCCCGACCCAGGAATTGAACCAGGGTTTCCTGCATTGCACGCGGATTCTTTAGCAGCTGAGCTACTGGGAAAGCCACACACACCACACACATACTATTTTTTCATACATACCTATGATGAAGTTTAATTTATAAATTAGGCAGAGTAAGAGACCATCCAGATTGCCAACATCACTTCTCTTGTTCCTTGGGGCCAATATTAAGAAAAATAAGTGTTACCTGAACATAAGCACAGTGCCTGTCACAGTTGATCTAGTAACGGAGGCTACTGCTGAGTGACTAATGGCCTGTAGCATATACAGTGGGAACATGCTGGGCAGATGACCCAAGGTGCAGTTCACGTCCCAGTGGGGCAGAGCAGGATAGCAAGAGATTTATGTCATTTTCCAGTTAATAGTTTTGGACCACAGGTGACCAGAGGTAACTAAAACCATGGAAAGGCGTATAAGATTTGGGGAGCATGAGGACTTTTCACTTGACCTTGAAGTAAGGAGAAAAATTTAAAAACACCTATGTTAGAAGCATTCTCAAATTTTTGTTCACAATTTCCAGTCCTCAGAAATAACTGAACTTTGTGCACACAAGGTATTTAATGCTTCTTCAAGAGTGAAAATAAGGAAAATATTGATTTTCTTTAAGAAAGTTTATATTGGGACATTCAGACTCAGAATGCCACTTGAAAACAATTTAAAGTCTTTTTATTAATGGTTTTATTTCTAGGAAAATACATAGAAAACTTGGACAGTATTACCTTTACTGAGAGTTTTCTCAGCAGCAAAGATCATGGAGGATTTTTATTTATTACACCTACTTTTCAGAAACTTGATGATCTCCTATTACCAAACCATCCTTTTCTTTGTGGAATTCTTATCCAGAAGCTAGAGATTCCTTGGGCAAAGGTTTTTCCTATGCGTTTAATGTTGAGATTGGGTGCAGAATATAAAGGTAAGTAAATTATTTAGGTTCATATACTGACTATAAATAAGAATTTCACCTATCATTAAAATGAATTTTTAATGTATTAATGGGACTACTTTTGTTTTGATGTACTTTTAAAATTCTAAAACAGCCCTCCTCTGGTATCAGATTAGTCTAGACAACCTTGATATGTTACGAGTTTCTAGATGTTCCTAATTATTATATTATTAACTTACCTTAAAATTTTTTTTTGAACTTCAAAACAAAACACAGAAAACCTTGAAAAGTTTTCTTGAAAGTGTTTACTGTAAGGAGTTCGTTTTGTTATGTTGCCTATATAATAAGAAGGTAAATCATTGTGCCCCACCCCAATTTGTACATACTATAATGACAGACATAAATGGTTGTGAAGTAATGGTCAAGGCTTATGTATATTTCTAAGGTTATCTCTAAGCTAAAATAATTTCTGTGTTAAACTTTTTTGAGTTCACACTTTTATTTATCCCTCACAAAAAAAGAATAATTTATTACATGTAAAGTATATTAATATAAGGAAAATTTAGGCATTTGCTTCTAATTTAATGGATATTTTCTTGAAGGAAAATTAAATGTAGAGAAGTTATAAAAGTGACCAGTACTATTTCAAAATGGACAAATTCCATGAAAGAGACATACATTCAAATCTATTTGGCACATTTATTAAACTCTAATTTGAGGAAGTGGTCCTTACCATTTAAGATTTAAATACATGATACTATTAAATTGTGTTGTAAGAAGTAGAAAATTAACTTTCATCTCAGGTTTTGTACTGTGGACCAAAGAGCTTAAGAGAGCTTTCTGAGCCACGTGTTTCATCCATTCAAGCTCATGTTTTGTCTCTGATAATAATATTTGAATGTTATTTTTATGGAAAGTTAGGTCAAAATACTGGCTGATCTTAAATCATTATGGAACATAATAATCTATAAATTTGGCCAGTATTTTTGCTAGTATCACTTCTATATACTAAATCTGTTTTTCTTATACTGAAAATAAATATCAGGTTGGAGCTAGAAAGCTATGATAGCTGTTTAGTGGTAATGAGAAAAATTATCAGTTATACACAGAAGTTAATTAGTCTCTGTTTTCTGAGTTCTTTGTGTTTTGCTGGATTTTAGATAGATCAGCATTTTGATGTTACTGGTGTTCATGCCACTTTAGAATTTGAAATTGTGCGGGGGGGTGTGTATATGTGTGATTATTTTGTTTTAGAGATAATATACCTATGGAGAAGTTCATGGCAAAAGTTAGAGTCCCAAGATTAAAGACTGAAAACTGTCTGAAATTAGTAATTTTCCAGTAGGAATTTCCTGCAGTTTTATGTTGAGACTATTTGGAATATCATTAAATGTTTAATTAGATGATTTATGAAGTTCCTTTGTAACAGAATGTCATTCTAAGTCATAACCTTTTGAAGATTAATTTTTTAGCTAAAATTACCTCTATCAAGTTGCAAAGGATGCTTCCTATTCATATAAAATGAAATAAAAAAATCAGCCTTTACCTTAATCATATTGTTTCCCCATTTTATGTGTTTACCACTAACTCACATTTTTTCTGTATTTTCTGTCATCCAACTAGCTTAGTTGTCATTTTTTAAAACTAAAAAAATATGTATGTAGCAAAGATGTGAGTTGCCCTTACTTAATTTTTTTTAAGTAGATAATGTCAGGTGTGTTTTCTTAGAATCTTAAGAAAGTACACTTATTTAATAGGTATTAAAAAGGTTTATTTAAGCTAAGCTGAGGACTGAAATTCTCAGTTTAACATGTCTGATTTTTACCATCATAGAAATAGTCTTATCTTCCTGTTCTTACTTTCCTTTTCTTCCAGAAGTCCTGCTGCATTGCCACCGAGGTACTTTTCTTTTTTGGTGTGCAGTATTTATAGTGTCCTTGAGAAAGAGAAAAGTAGTTAGGTGATGGGTTCCACGTCACTTCTTTGCACTGTCTTCCTACATGTTCCTTTTATCATACTGATCCAAGAACTATATCATCCATAAATTAACACAATTGAACATTATTACAATTACCTTGAAAATCGTGAATTCTTCATACTTTGTTTTAAATTTTCAGAATGTTTCTTTTTAAATTATGAGAATTTTATAAAGGTCCAGCCAGTTAAGGTAATTTTCCAGACATCATAATGTTTGTAAACAACATGTATGATGAAAAGATTAAGTGCTTTGGAATTGGGCAATCCTGGTTACATATCTCTTTTACCAGTTATTAGCTTAGAAACCACAAGCAGGGTTATTAACCTCTGTCTACTTCCCATTTGTAAAGTAAGTGTAGATATACTGGCCTGATTGCGTTGTTAATGCGTTAGGAATCTGTATATAGAGCCAGTTCAATGTAGCATCTAGTGCATACACAGTATGTGTTACTGTTACCTCTCATTCTCCCTAAAGATCTGAATAAGTGGTATTTATTCATAAATTCTAAAAAATGAGAATTAACAGTAATAAATTCAAGGCTTCATTTGGTTTTTGTTGATGGTAACCTGTTTTCTATTCTTATATATAGCGTATCCTGCTCCTTTAACAAGTATCGAGGCCGAAAACCTCTTTTTGGAGAAATAGGACACACTATTATGAACTTACTTGTTGTGAGTAATTGAACTGTTGTATTAAGTATTCTTACATTGTTACTTAACAAATTAATTTAGCAATTTTATATGTTTATTTTTTCTATTTTAATTTGGCATATTTGGTATAATGAAAGTTCATTTATAATAAATCCTAATTTATTTAACATAAATGAGCTTTTTTTAATGAAGTGCTTTTAGGACACATTTCTTCATGTATACCTGATTTAGATTGCCTATGATTCATTCATCTGTAGTGCTTACACATTTAGGTAATGAGATTTACACAGTTGTTGAAGTTTTAGTATGGACCTAACAGAAACAGAAGATATTAAGAGGAGGTGGCAAGAATACACAGAAGAATTGTACAAAAAAGATCTTCACAACCCAGATAATCACAATGGTGTGATCACTCATCTAGAGCCAGACATCCTGGAATATGAAGTCAAGTGGGCCTTAGAAAGCATCACTACGAACAAAGCTAGTGGAGGTGATGGAATTCCAGTTGAGCTATTTCAAATCCTGAAAGATGATGCTGTGAAAGTGCTGCACTCAATATGCCAGCAAATTTGGAAAACTCAGCAGTGGCCACAGTACTGGAAAAGGTCAGTTTTCATTCCAATCCTAAAGAAAGGCAATGCCAAAGAATGCTCCAACTACCGCGCAATTGCACTCATCTCACATGCTAGTAAAGTAATACTCAAAATTCTCCAAGCCAGTCTTTAGCAATATGTGAACTGTGAACTTCCTGATGTTCAAGCAGGTTTTTGAAAAGGCAGAGGAACCAGAGATCAAATTGCCAACATCCGCTGGATCATGGAAAAAGCAAGAGAGTTCCAGAGAAATAGCTATTTTTACTTTATTGACTATGCCAAAGCCTTTGACTGTGTGGATCACAATAAACTGTGGAAAATTCTGAAAGAGATGGGAATACCAGACCACCTGACCTGCCTCTTGAGAAATCTGTATGCAGGCCAGGAAGCAACATAGGACTGGAAAAGGTCAGTTTTCATTCCAATCCCAACAAAAGGCAATGCCAAAGAATGCTCAAACTACTGCACAATTGCACTCATCTCACATGCTAGTAAAGTAATGCTCAAAATTCTCCAAGCCAGGCTTCAGCAATACATGAACCATGAACTTCCAGATGTTCAAGCTGGTTTTAGAAAAGGCAGAGGAACCAGAGATCAAATTGCCAACATCTGCTGGATCATGGAAAAAGCAAGAAAGTTCCAGAAAAACATCTATTTCTGCTTTATTGACTATGCCAAAGCCTTTGACTGTGTGGATCACAACAAACTGGAAAATTCTCAAAGAGATAGGAATACCAGACCACCTGACCTGCCTCTTGAGAAACCTGTATGCAGGTCAGGAAGCAACAGTTAGAACTGGACATGGAACAACAGACTGGATCCAAATAGGAAAAGGAGTACGTCAAGGCTGTATATTGTCACCCTGCTTATTTAACTTATATGCAGAGTACATCATGAGAAACGCTGGACTGGAAGAAACACAAGCTGGAATCAAGACTGCTGGGAGAACTATCAATAACCTCAGATATGCAGATGACACCACCCTTATGGCAGAAAGTGAAGAAGAACTAAAGAGCCTCTTGATGAAGGTGAAAGAGGAGAGTGAAAAACCTGGCTTAAAGCTCAACATTCAGAACTAAGATCATGGCATCTGGTCCCATCACTTCATGTCAAATAGATATGGAAATAGTGAGAGACTTTATTTTCTTGGGTTCCAAAATCACTGCAGATAGTGACTTCAGCCATGAAACTAAGACGCTTACTCCTTGGAAGGAAAGTTATGACCAACTTAAGACAGCATATTAAAAAGCAGAGACACTACTTTGTCAACAAAGGTCCATCTACTCAAGGCTATGGTTTTTCCAGTAGTCATGTATGGATGTGAGAAGATAGCTGAGCACCGAAGAATTGATGCTTTTGAACTGTGGTGTTCGAGAAGACTCTTGAGAGTTCCTTGGACTGGAAGGAGATCCAACCAGTCCATCCTAAAGGAGATCAGTCCTGAGTGTTTATGGAAGGACTGATGTTGGAACTGAAACTCCGATACTTTCGCCACCTGATGCAAAGAGCTGACTCATTGGAAAAGACTCTGATGCTAATTGAAGGCAGGAGGAGGAGGGGATGACAGAGAATGAGATGGCTGGATGGCATCACCAACTCAGTGGATATGAGTTTGGGTAACTCTAGGATTTGGTGATGGACAGGGAGGCCTGGTGTGCTGCAGTCCATAGGGTTGTAAAGAGTTGGACATGACTGAGTGACTGAACTGAACTGAAGACTCTCTATCATCCAGTGCCTATGCCTACCTCCACTCCTGCCCCTACCTGGAATTGTAGGTTCTTATTTGAAAGGTTCTCTGAGGCCATGCAGGCCCATCTCCCATGCTGGAAGTGAGTTCCTCCCAAAATAACCCTGACAGGTCAGTCTTTCTTTGATTATCCTTCAGGAATAAAGAGCTTGCTACTAAATGAGGAAGTCCTCATTGTCCTAAGGAAGCTTTTTCTTAAACTGAATGGAAACCTATCTCTCCTTTAAAATGACAGTTATCTATCAAAGGACAGTGGCTATGAAGTCACATCAGACATGCATTTATGAGAATAAATTTATCAGAATAAACAAAACTACACTGGCTGGGCAAAGTGAGCAATTGTTGTTGTTTAGCCGCTAAGTCATGTCATACTTTTTGCAACCCCATGGACTGTAGCCTTCCAGGCTCCTCTGTCCATGGGATTTCGCAGACGAGAATACTGAGCCACCAGGGAAGTCCAAGTGAGCAACAGAGGTCTCTTTGCAAACCAGCTATTTTCATCAGAGACTTAGCAACAAAATTATACTTGTAACTAAGTATTCTTTTAAATCACTGTATACATTATACATTTCTATAATTACTATGTAATGTATACTGTATCTGTACATTAGTATTATTATTCAGAGATATAAACCTAAACCACCTACTATGCTTTATGGGAGATTTAGGAATTTTCCCTTTACTGATTATAGAATCTAATTCCTCCACTAATGTAACACCACTGTATGGGTGCCCAGAGGATCTTCTGCTCCTGGTTAAAAATATCTAGTTGCAAGGCTTCACTGAACCCAGGGGATCTGCAGATAGACTTCTTTAATTCAAGTCAATGATTCCTATGAGTAGATTTCCCATTCTGTAGTAGATTACTTTTTGTTATGGATACAAAAGGCAAGTAAGATACAATCTAAACCCTTAAGAAATTCATAGCCTACTTGGAAGAATGGAAGACATATGGAGTAGCATGCAATCAACTATTCAGTCTCCAGCACATCCTGGGCTTCAGCGCTGAGCACCACCTGCAGTGACCAACTGAGTTCACCAGTGAGGGTTTCTCCCCCAACTCTGGGAAGCAGGCACCCCCAGCCAAGGCCTCTCGGCCCCTGACTGACACGCAAGATGCTTCTCTGGACTAGAACTGACTTCACTTGGGGGCACAGAAGGTGCTTGAGGGAGCTGGGGCCACAGCCCCCGATGCTCTGAAAGCAGAGCCACAAGCTGGGCAGCCACCATGCTCCTTGTGTAAGTGGTGAGCCAGCAGCCCAGACCCTCAGGCTCTGCCAGCCCTGGAGTTTCACACGAACCTGGCTTAGAGCTCCTTCCCTCAGTGCTATTTCCCCATGACATTCTCAGTTTCCACAGGCCCCTCCCAGTTCAGCAAATTCCTCTAGAAGGACCCCCTCTCAGAGTCTGCCCAGCATCAGCACTGCATGCCCCACAGAGCTAATTATACTTAGTGAGCTAGCAGCCAGAGGGGGACATATGGTGACTTCATGTGGCTGCAGTATATATTTGTCCCTCCCTCTGACCCCACTCTCTCTCCTCTGTTTCTCCCAATTCCCTATCCAGAACCTAAACTCTGAGGCAGCTCCCTGCTCCCTACCAACTCCTCCTCTCCAGCACACACCCACACACACATAACTCCATACCACTTAGAAACCACACCTTGTTTCTGTATCAACTTATCCAAGGGCATATAGCCACAGAGTACAGTATCCCTGGCACAGAAAGACTTCAGTTCTCTCCCATATCTAAAGTCCCATTGGTCTCCACCTCCCTGGCCCTGCTGAGTTTTCACCATGCTTCACTGCCCCCAAAGCTGACTACTCTCCCTCTCCCCTAGCTCTCACCCTGCTGTCCTCAGTGGCTCTGAAAGGACCCACAAGCAATCCCTGACAACTATTTCCAGCTCAAAGATTTCAGGAATCAACCTAGAGAGGAGACCCAGCATCCTAGCTGCCTGCCCTTCCCTGCCTATCCAATCCCTCCTTACCATCCAGCTGCAAGACCTTCCTTATATATGCCACAGTTCTGGCATCATGTCAACCTCAGCAGCACATGCCCTGATACCACTGGATGAGATTTCCTTTTCACATCCCCACCCCCATCCCACACCCATTCTTCTATCTTTCAGAGATGGTATCTCTCATTGTAGAGGGTGTCTAGTGCATTCTTGGCCTTCAATAAACATTGTGCCATTCATTGTCTCATTATCTCGCAGTACCTCTTAATCCAGGCAGCCTCCTCACATCTCAGGGCAAAGTCCTAGAAAACAGCCAAAATAAATCATTCAAACACTTCCTTTTTAAGGTAGCTTTCCTTGGGACTGCCTGGCTAATTATTAGTGGCAGAGGATGGATAGGTTGGAATCCAGGTAAGACAGTTATTTAAAAGGATGTGGACCCAGATCTTTTCATAATTCAATAGCAGTGTAATAAAATTGGTGCTGGCGGTGGAGGAGAAATGGATCTGTTAACAGGGTGTCTGCTGTGTGTACCTTTCAGGTGCTCCATGGCCCTAAGCTGCCTTCAGAAGACTTAGCACCTAGCATGGGGTCTGACATTACAGTAGATACCCAATTAATATTTGTTGGATGTTGAACAAAGTACTAGGTACCAGCTCCAACTGGGAAGATTGAGGGAAGAACCCAAAAGGGGCTACTAAGATCCCACCAGGAGAGGATCTCCATGCTAAGGACAGCCTCCTTCTCAAAAACTTGCTCACCAGAGGACAGCAGTCTCAATATCACTACCCCTCTACCAGGATACTTCTCCTAAAGGTGACATTAGTAACCCCTTCTCTAAACAAAACAAAAAACCCAGCCACATCACGTTTCTAAGTCCTTCAACCAGACCTCTCTTTTCCCACTCACAACCAAACTATACTGGAAAATATCTCTGCGTAGTGGAAAGTCAATTCCCCACTCCTACTCTCCCCACTCAGGAATCTCTACCCAGCCCTATTTTATCGTTGCACCCATCCTGAACCCCACCTTCAATAGACCTCCAATTGGCTGCTCCTTCCACTCCACCGCCCCGGCACTGCAGAAATGTGGGCATCTCTGGCACAACCTGAGACTGGCAGATCGAGGAATGGAGAGTGACCAATATTAAGAACGGCAGATATGAGCAATGTGGGAAGGGATAAGAACCCCTGGAAGAACGAAGACAGTACCCCTTGTGCCAAAGCAGCGGAGCTGGCCCCGGCGCTTCTTCTCTGACTCTTCTGCATGGGAAACGGGGGCGCGGTCCACCCAGCTCCCCCTGGGAGACTTGCCAACTCAGACTCCCAGTCCTGAGCTGATGGAGCTGAGGGTGGACTCCAAGCACTTCCCGCAAATCGGGCATCGTCCTCTCATTCTCATCCTCAAGGGCACAGGGCACTGCAAAGGCTGGTGAGGGGCAGCAGGAAAAGTATCTACCGAAGAGACACGTTTGAGTAAAAGGTGCTGTTTCTCAAGAATCGCTAGACTGAGACCTCCTTCTCAAACTGTGAGGGGAGCTGGAGGTGGGAAAAACAGAAATCCCTCCCGCACCCCGGGCTCTGGAGGCTCACCTGCCTGCACTCACCGAAGGCCCGGCAGCTTGGCTCTGCGCAGAAAGCCACCCCGGCCTGGAGGCGCCGGACTCGTCCTCGCAAGCGGAGCAGGCGCGGAGGCAGCCGCAGCCTTCCCGAGCCGAAGCGCCCCGCCCTCTCCTTCTGCGGACAGCCCCCGCCCCACCTCGAGGGCGGGGCTGACCGGCCCCCTCGAGGCCACGCCCCTTCCCCGGCGCGCTCTCCCTCGTGACGTAGAGCCCTCGGGGCTGAGCGCCATCTTGGTTCGGCCGGGAGAGTCTCTCGTGAGGTGGCGGGGAGCCGGGTTTTTACCCAACGCCAGTCAAGTTTTAGGGCCCAAGGGAGCCCTGCCTCCATCCCAGTGAGGTGCGGCACGTACCCTTTGAACCTCGTTTGTCTCTAACCGCCTCCTCCCTAAATTGATCTCTGTACTCGCCTTGTAATTGTTTGCCAGTGATTTGTCGCCTTTCACACTGTTGCCCATTTATTATTCGTCCTTTGGTTGCGCCCATTTTTTAAGTGGAGAAACTTGAAAGCCAGATAAATTTCCATAGTGCAAGCTTAAGTGAATTCTGTCGCTTGGCTGTGCTAACACTGTTACTATAAAATGAAATTTGTCTATAGTATGTACAGAATAGGAAGACAGTTTTAAATGCCAAAATTCATGCGAAATTTTGGTTAAATCTGACCAATTTCTTTTAATTGCACCGTACTCTGTACCCTGTGACAATTAATGCATTTTTCCCGTCTGGTTTGTGAAGTTTCATCACAGTGCCTGTTCAGTCCTTTACACTGCCCAGTAAGCACTGCTAGAAATGTAAGGATTTTACACACATGCAGTGTGCACAGACTGATAAACACACGAGTTCTCTATCAGCAACAAACGCTGTAGTTGAGATCAATGGAACGTATAACCATTTTATTTTTCTTTCCTCCAATATATTCACCATTTGGCTTAATTAATTCTATGTCATTAGTAGAAGGCAAGAAAATCTGAGTAATTCTGACTTACTTGAGGGGTAAGAAATGAACCTGAATATTTTGTTTGACCCTCCAAGCAAATTCAAGGTACGTATTTAAAGAAGTGGAAAGTACATAGCAGTTTTTATAAAAGCAGTCCAGAAAGTTCCAACTCTTCTCCAGATGGTTTCGGTTCCCATCAAAAGGAAATCCCTGAGACACTTTATATCCTTTCACTAAAACGCAACTCAGTCAATGCAGAGGTAATACTTTACCAAGTGTTAATGTTTTACTAAGAGAACACTGAGGCAATGTTTAATGTATCTATCATACCATGGAGTTTGATACAAAAAACAGGAAGTTCAGTCAGAACACAATTATTAAGCCAATTTTACTTCACTCCTCTTTTAAAAGTAACTCCTAAATAGGGGCACAAAATTCACTAGACATCTCCCTTCTGCTCCATGGCATCTTATAAGGACAGTCGCAAACAGTCGGACACGACTGAGCGACTGAACTGAACTGAGGAACTGTTTCTCTCCTTCTGCCTCAGAGGCAATTTTTGATTGTAGAGATCTCTAAGGTGCTTATTGTCCTTGGGTTTTTTTTTGTTGTTGTTGTTAATCATTTAAATGTACAAATTCTGTTTTTCACTGACCTAGCTCACTTTCTGCATGAACAGCTTTAGTACCCACCTCAGTGTAGAGTAAGATTAGCTATTAGCACCAGTATTAAGCAGATCCTTCCTAAGACTACTCTGTAAATAGCAGGGGGTAGGGAGAATGGTAAGGAAAAAACACACTTTTCGGAGTCAAGCTCAGGATTGTACTGCCCCCATTGAATTTTCATGTTTAAGGAAGATGGTCTTAATGCTCACCTTGTGGCAATATCTAGCTAACATCCATCCCCACTAGCCAATTTGGGTAGGGGGTGGGGCGGGAGACAAGCAGCAAAGTTATCTTGTTAGCAAAAAAACAAAACAAAAACATGATCTTCTTCTCAAAGTACACGGGTTATAGCAAGTCCTCTCACTAAGAGGACATTAGTTTTTCTGCAGGGATGAAAAGACCAGGGTCTGATAGGTAGCACAGGGCAGAGCACAACAAAGGAGGCACTGAATTCTTACAGTGCCGAAGTCTGGTTCCAGTATGGGAATGCATTTTTTAAAGGACCTTCAGCATAATAAATGCCTTTTTAACAATTTAATCACTATTCTTCCTGCAGTAACTTTCATGGTTTTACTTAGAAACATGTATTTAAAAGATTCTTTCATGGATCTTACATACTATTTAGGCTGATTAGGGATAAGGCTTACTACAATCAACTTTTATTCATCCTTTTATTTTTTCCATCTTTGTTCACTTGCCTGCTTCCCTTTGCTGACATCTACCATAGGAATAATGAGACTGACTATTTTAATTGTGGCATAGCAAAGGGTCAGAATCCTGGCTCTGCTGTTTATTGGGTATTATGGTTTTGGGTGGGCTTCCCTGGTAGCTCAGGTGGTAAAGAATCTGCCTGCAATGCAGGAGACCTGGGTTTGATCCCTGGGTTGGGAAGATCCCCTGGAGGAGGGCATGGCAACCCTCTTCAGTATTCTTGCCTGGAAAATCCCCATGGACAGAGGAGCCTGGCGGGCTATAGTCCATGGGAATCGCAAAGAGTCAGACACAACTGAACAACTAAACACAGCAACGAATAGCTTTGGGTAAGTCACTGATTCTGTTTTTTCAGCCAGAGAATGGGAACAGTATCATCCACCTTGCAAGATTGTGAGAACTAGAGACATTATGAAAAGTTCCTAATATAGCACAAAATCATTATCATCACCACTATCAGCTTCATGCAAAAACAAACAAACAAACAAAAAAAACCCTAAAATTCAAAACTGGCCAAAAAAATTTATGCAACAAATATTTTTAAAGAAAGATACACAAGTCAGTCTCATTAAGATTCTGAAAACCCTGTCACCTGCTTTATTTCTAGATGAGGGTAAAGGGAAACAAGGAAAATATTCACTTGAATTTGAGGGGCAGCTAAACTGAAAGCAAGAGTAGCAACAATTTTACGCCTCTAAGGTTACTCTGATCCATAAAGGAACGGTAAAATTTCCTTGTTTGGAAACTTAAGAGTTTAATTTTCCCCTAAAGCAAGATCATCCGCTTTGGCTGGGGTAAAAGAATAAAGAACAAACTCAGTAGCACCAAATGGGGTTTAACACAGAAAATAGGCCCAGGTTTCTCCTTTCAAATGCAAAGTTTTACATTAAAATATGTTTAAAAATCATAGTTGTTTTTCCTCTTGATTCAATCCTTCTTCTTCTACCAGGAACCCCAGAAACCTAAAGGCATGTGCATTATTGACTAGATAAACAATCCAGCTGCCCCTTCCAAACTGGAATCTGATTACAGATGGACTGGCCTAGCTCAAGGCTGCCCTCAGTGACAGGAAGCAATATCTATGCTCTCAGGGAAAATGGATACTGAGGATGCCACCAGTCAAAAAGTCGAACGCTGTGCACTGGGTCCAGGATGACTTGCACACCCTGTTCACTGCGCAGTTTCTGACCACCATGGACAGGATAATCTTGGAACACCAGTCTCACTCGATGATGCCGCATGTCCGTGCTCACACTGATAGTAAACTGGGAGGGAAAAGTAAATTCAATACCCAAATTTAACAACCTTGTTTTCCTATGACACACTCTGAAATGAAACAGTCTAAACAATTGACATGGACTAGGCCACAAAATAATCTCTTAAGTTACACTACCAGCACCTTTGCAAAAATATTAAAAATTAACTGGTTTTTAGAAGTTTTTCTTAGCTTCATATATTTAAACTGTGCTAAAGAAAGCCTCTCGAATGGCTGCAAATATTAGGATACGTGCACATAGAGTACCATCAGTGACAATTTTTAAAAACTTTATGAGATGATTTGAAGGGATTTTGATGAGATACATCTGATGACCTTTTTTGGAAAATAAACCACAAAATCTCTAAATGTGTTTATATATCAACATATATAGATGGGTAGAGAATTGTATAAATAGGAAGAATATGGAATATGAGTATATAAATAAGTCATTAATGTGGCTTAATGAGATGCCTACCATAAAAACAGGTATGACATACTTTGAATTATACAAAATTATTTAAGAGTAGGTATATACATGTATATATTAACAGAAACATTAAAGAACAATTCCCCAGAAGTTAAGTGCAGTTAGAGGATACAAGTCTAAGTTACCTTTACTGTCTCAACATGTTTATATATTATTTAATTCTTCACATGAAGTATGAATTACTTATTTTACCATTATAAAAAGAATAAAGCTATTTTCAATGTGGAGGGGGAACATATCTCTGACATAAGCCAAAAATACAGAAAAGATAAATTACATGAACTCTCCAGTTGCCAATCCAGTTAAAAATGTTAAAAATATGGAAAATATACCAGAGGCATATTTGTTGTTTACTAATCTAATTCTTAGCTAAACCCTGAATAGTCAAGAGAATCACACAAAGGACAGAGCTGGTAACCCTACATTTTAATATTCCATTTATGATACCAAATGCATGCTTCAGACCCTGACATATAGTGCCCATGTATAAGCTTTATCATTAACCTTAATGGGATAATGTTTCTCAAACATTAATAAGCACAACACAGGAGATACAAAACCATTCTATTCACTATGGAGAAGGAAACAGAAGTAAAATATTCTCAGACATAATTAACTTCTCTACAAATAAGTCTATTCCTAATATAAAAGTCAGTTTTCAGATTTTGTTTAAAATTACTTTAAACAATAATTTTTTTCAAAGATTTCTTCCTCAGTGGTTAAATATACAAATCTTTCAAACTCTAGGTACAGTGACAGTCTATGAAAGAACTGAGGATGACATCCTGTCTCCACTTACCAGGGTAAATATCATTCCCATGACAATTGGAATAAAGATGAAATTGAGGGTGGTGACCTGCAGTAGGCAGCAGTCCTGGTCTGGGTTGGTATGAACATCTTCGTACTGAATGGGAGGCTGCAATCCTCCCATACACTTGCTCTTTAATCTTGGAGACTGAGAATTAAGAATAACTCTCATGGGTTAGAGGAAATGTTATGGCTCTAAGACTCTACCAATGAAAATGCTTAACTGAAGCTGCTGAGATCCATTTTTATGTTGTCTCTTTCTTTAATACATAAATCAGCTTTTACACAGATCAAGGAAAGCCCTTTGAAAGATGAGGAAACACATGCAAGGACATGCAGAACAGGTCCTCTCAGTAGCCAAGATCTCAGGAACAGTCCAAGCAAAAAGCAGAAAGAAAGGTACAATTCGCTCTTCCTGCAAATACTCTTGGCAGTCCCTCTCCCCACGGCTTCCCTCAAATGCCTCAGGTATATAAAACCATGTGAGTTATCATTGTTTACAAATACATTTGCTTTGAAAAAAAAAAATTCTTAGGCAAATAACCTCAGTACATTGTTATAACAAGTTCTTTCCTTTCCCCTACTTTTAAGTCTTCAAGTATACAGAAAAATTAATAAAACCATGCAATAAACTCCTATATACCCTTTACCATTGGATATTCTGTCATTTTTGTTTTCTTTCCTCTCACATCTCTCATTTTATAAATATAAAAAATATATATACACACACATATGTTTGGAGAAGGAAATGGCAACCCACTCCAGTATTCTTGCCTGGAGAATCCCAGGGACGGGGGAACCTGGAGGGCTGCCGTCTATGGGGTCGCACAGAGTCGGACACAACTGAAGCGACTTAGCAGTAGCAGTAGCAGCAGCAGCATTCATATGTTTAAAAAAAAAATCCCAGCTCTGGGGTGGGGGAGGCAAAGTCATTTGAAGGTAACATTGGCACCTAAAAAAATTAACAATAATTTCATATCTAATATCCACAGAATCTTCAAATTTCTTTAATTGTACCAAAAATGTCTTTTATACATAAAGAAGTATCTCATTGTTCATTACTCCAGGATCTGCTCAAGGTTTACTCTATGCATTAAGCTATTAAATCTTTGTGCCTCTTTCATATAAAATAATTCCTTCTTTTCATGACATTATTATAAGTTTTAATGTGTAGTATCTGATTTTAAAAAGGCAATTTTATGTTTAGTAAAATCAGAGCAAGGTATTACCTGAAAAACAAAGAGATGATAAAAACACATACCTGTTTTTTAAACTTGAAGTTGAATTCCCACATTGGTTCCTGTCTGTTCCCAACAATCTTTCTGCACCAGAAAAGTAAGCACTGTAAGAAAATAAAAATAACTTTTCTGTTGCTAGCTCTAAAGCCATCCATGGCTCCAATGCTGAGATTTTACTTTGGCACAGATAGAAACCCCCATATCCTGCCCCCTCACCCCCCAATTTGACATTGGTGCAACATGAAAGAGACAACCCCAAGGCTGTTCAGTAAAGAGAAGAGGTACTGATAAAAGTCAACCTCAGATGCTATTAAGGTCAACCCCTAATGTTCTCATCTTTAAAGACAGAAACATGGTCTCTAGAGACTGGGGCATTCAGCAGGCCACTTCTCTATATTAAAATATAAGGGCAGTCAGTAGCCATCAGATAAGATGATAACAAAGCCATAAAGCAGGCAGATAGCCAACCCTGAATGTAATAGGAGCAAACCACTCAGGACCTTCTGGGAGCAGACAGCCGGTATGGAAACTACAGAGCTGAGCTGAATTCAGTCTAGAGTAAACCCCTCAAGGAAAGTCAGGCTACAGCTAGGGTTAACACAAGAAGTTAAGTACCTCCCAGGGGATAAGGGGTGGGTCGTCCGCCGTGCCAGCTGTCCTGCCCTTCAGACATGCCCTGTACGTCCTGCTGTTCCATCAAAAATAATGGGCTTGGCTTTAAGGGGCAAACACTTCTGCTGCCAACACAACAGCTCCAGTGTCCCACACAAGCTATGCTACTGAAAAGAGAGAGAGGGAGAATCAAATACGAAAAGGTGGAGTCCAGCAACATGTGACAACTTCCTTCAGGCATGCTGGCAACTTCCTGAATGCCATGCAATTATGGTTATAATAGCAAGGCAATACATGGGACATCGGCCATGGCAGGTCCCACATCCTCCAGATCTCTACACAATGGACACAAAAACAGCAGACAGGTGGCCTAGGCTTCCTGTCTCGGTTAAGATTTTTGTTATCACCACTGTTAGCAGTCCACTTAAAAAATCAATAAATTATAAAAATATGAAGACATGGGCATTTTAGATTTAGGAGTAGCACTTGCATTGTGCACTGGAGCCGCAAGGATGTCCAGCATGAAGTCTGCCCAGTGCTGCTCTGCTCCCAGCAACTGATTAACACCCGGCCATGGTCAGCTTTGGGGTGATCCCACCTCAACACAGTTAACCTGTGATGATCAAAGGTCTCTGGGGAGAGGAAAACTATAAAGTGAAAAGATACTCCGTCTACTCATATTATGAGAAGGAATAAAATTCTACCCACTCAGCATTCTAATCCTGCCCTAAATCCATCAACTCGTGTGACATTAAATTGAGCTCAGCCAATGACCCTGACCACCTCAGTTTACAACCCTGGGAAGAACCATGATGATCTTGAAATCAACAGTACTCTTTTAATCAATATGTATCAGGTAGAATGTTCTCACTAGAGCTAAACTAGGGAAAAAGAATCATTAACATCCAAAGCATAAAAAGCAAAATAGAATTACGAAGTGCTAAAGAACATCAGACTTTGGGTAGGAACAGAGTAAAAAAAAAATAATTCACAAACTCAAAAGATACAAAATTTGGACAATAGTATTAGCTGAATGAGAAAAAAGTTGGAGACATTGACTTGCCTAAATAATCATATATGCTATATAGTCTAGCTTGGCAAAGGTGTGTTCACCATATACCTCATGGTGGAACAAAGGACAAAATGGACCACAGGCTTACAGACCTACTTACAGGTCAGAAAAATACAATGATACTTGAATACAATGTATAAATGAATATAAACTACTGGGGAAATCCAGAGATAAAAATAACGGCCTAGAACACAGGAAGAATTTTAGAGCACTAAAGTCTGAGTGTGAATACTTTATAGTCCCTGAAACAATCCATCCCAGAGCCTGGCAACAATAGGCACTTTGCAAATGCTGAAGAAGTCTACACCAGAATCTTTTAAGAAGGTCAATGAGAAAGTGACATTCCAGATGTCAAGGTCACATTAGAAAAAGAAAATTAGTTTTTTTATATTTTTGTATCATGATTTAATGGAGAAGGAAATGGCTACCCACTCTGGTATTCTAGGCTGGAGAAACCCCATGGACAGAAGACCCTGGGAGGCTACAGTCTGTGGGGCTGCACAGAGTCGGACATGACTGAAGTGACTTAGCATATCATGATTTAAAGCACCTTTTGAGAATTATGGTTTACATTTACCATTTGAACTGTGTTCTTCCTCGCTCAACCATCAAACCATTTAAAGTGGTTCAATGTATAAGGCAAGAAAATAAAATAAAGACAATAAGGAATATGCTAAAAGCACAAGAAAGCTTTAAGGTAAAGATAACATAAGCCAGCCCAGCACAGGAGGAATGTCCTGGAGAAACGGTACCCTCAAGCCCGGGAAGTTTATATTAGTCCTCAAGCAGCCCGGTATCTACAGCCCCAGGCCACCCCATTAAGAAAGCTAGAAAGAAGCCATGATAACAGGCCCATTATACAAGAGTACACTTGTCAAACCCTACCACTAATACCCACTTACTTTGGAATTCTTTAATGTGCTAGGAGTGCTTTCTGGAATGGCTGGATTCTTGGAGATTCGAGCAGCAAATGGCTCATACATATGGTACAGAGATCGGATCACACATGCCCGAAGACAGTGCAGCTTCTCCATTGACTCTGGTCGCAGGCGCAAAGGCAGAGAGGCATCCAGTGTGTAGTGTCTGAAACATGACACATTACTCCTACCAGTAAGCGACCTGTCTCTTCTGTTCTAGGCCAGTCTCCTAGGACTCCTGGGCTCTGTACAAATTTCACATTACTATTCCACTGGCCAGTAGTTAGTTTGTCCCTAGCGCTCTTATGTGGTCTCTCTCTCTTACACACACACACACACACACACACACACACGTACAAATCACCATCTCCTTCATTTCTCAGCTACTTCTCTTCGTTATGCAAAACCCAATTCATATATACCTTATAATCCTGGATTTCTCTATTCATTAAAAAAATTTAAATCCTATTTCACTTTAAAAAAGGGCAAGTCTCTGACTTAATACTAGTACAATATACTTCAGTTACTCAAAAAGAACTTGCACTGGAGATCTACCAGGTTCTCTTGTCACATGTCTCAGAAAGTTCTCTACTCCCTGATAACCTCAACATCCCCTTCCACCATATTCTTACTGACACTTCTAACCCAGCATCAAAAGTTAGCCCTCTTATTGATCACATCATTCACTCTCTCCTCACCACTGCAACTAACAGAGCCACATAAATGCAAAGACTATGCATTCAAAATGACTAGCAAATCTAAGAAACAAGCAACCCAGTGGGAAAGATAAACAGATGGGCATCTATAGTTTCTGAGAATTCTAGCTAACATAAACCTCTGAAGCAAAGTCAAAAACCGTTATTTTTGAGACCTTACTTTTGCTGAAAGTATTAGGTTGGTGCAAAAGTAACTGGGGTTTTACATTGTTGAACTTTGCCACTTCATATTGGAATACATTCTTAAATAAATGTGGTTATATTATACATCATTTTAATGTACATTTCTCATTTACTTTTCTTGCTAATGACATTACTTGCTGTTTATTTTGTATTTACTTTAGACTATGGAAATGATGTTAGACAAGAAGCAAATTGGAGCGGTTTTTTATTTGAGTTCAAAAGGGTCATAAAGCAGCAGAGACAACTCACAACATCAACAATGCATTTGGCCCAGAACTGCTACCAAACACAGTGCAGTGGTGGTTCAAAATGTTTTGCAAAGGAGATGAGAGCCTTGAAGATGAGAAGTGTAGGGGCCAACCCATGGAAGTTGACAACAACCAAATGAGAACCTCATCAAAGGTGAGCCTCTTAGAGCTATAGGAGAAGTTGCTGAAGAACTCAACATTGACCATTCTATGGTCATTTGGCATCTGAAGCAAATTGGAAAGGTGAAAAAGCTCAATAAGTAGGTGCCTCATGAGCTAACCAAAAAAAAAAAATTGTCATTCTGAATTGTCGTCTTCTAGGGCTTCCCTGGTGGCTCAGAGGGTAAAGCGTCTGCCTACAATGTGGGAAACCCGGGTTCGATCCCTGGGTTGGGAAGATCCCCTGGAGAAGAAAATGGCAACCCACTCCAGTACTCTCGCCTGGAGAATCCCATGGACGGAGAAGCCTGGTAGGCTACAGTCCATGGGGTTGGAAAGAGTCGGACACAACTGAGCAGAGCGATTTCACTTTATTTTACTATTCTATTCAACAACAATGAACCATTTCTCAATCGGATTGTGATTGCGACGAAAAGTGGATTTTATACCACAACCAGCAATGACCAGCTCAGTGGCTGGACTGAGAAGCTCCAGAGCACTTCCCAAAGCCAAACTTGTATCAAAAAAGGTCATGGTCACTGTTTGGTAGTCTGCTGCCCATCTGATCCACTACAGCTTTCTGAATCCCAGCAAAACCATTACACCTGATAAGTATGCTCAGTAAATTGATGAAATGCACCAAAAACTGCAATGCCTGCAGCCAGCACTGGTGAATAGACTGGGCCCAAGAATTATTCTCTACAACAATGCCTGAATGCACATTGCACAACTGACACTTCAAAAGTTGAGGAAAAAAAAAACAAGTCAAATGAATTGGGTAGTGAAGTTTTGCCTTATCTGCCATATTAACCTGACCTCTTGCCAACTGACTACCACTTCTTCAAGCATCTCAACAACTTTTTGCAGGCAAAATGCTTCCACAAGCAGCAGGAGGCAGAAATACTTTCCAAGAGTTCACTGAATCCGGAGGCGTAGATTTTCATGCTACAGGAATAAACAAACTTATTTCTTGTTGGCAAAAATGTTTTGAATGTAATGGTTTCTATTTTGATTAACAAAGATGTGTTTGAGTCTAGTTACAATGATTTAAAATTCACTGTCCAAAACGGCAACTACTTTTGTACCAACCTAATAAAGATTCTGCTTGGGGGTAAGGAGGTAATCAGAGGGAAGACAATTACCTGAATGAATTAATATCAATTTTAAAGAGGAGCTCAAGGAAGTCAAAGCTAGGTTCATGCCCAGGCATGAATTAGAGAAAGTGAAGAGGTCACCATCCAGGGAGTAGCATCAAATCAAAAACAATGAAATCAGCCACACAGATAACACAGTGAGCTCTCTGTGGGCGCACCTTCGGTACAACCTTGTCCAAAAGGCAGCAGTGCAAGTGACAGTCCAGGCATTCTTACAAATCAGGGAAAAATTCACAATGTCCTCAGGACGGATATAGGAGGCCAGCAATAGCCAAATATCCATGGGATACTCTCTCCTCCAGTCCTGTTCAGGTCTTCTGAAATAGAAAAAAGAACTGTAACCTCTGACCTTCTATTATATGCACATATAAAGATCCCTAATCATTTCAATTCTCCCAGGGCTTGCATAGTTAAGAAAATAGTTTAAAGGTCCAAGGAAGCCTCTTAAACTCATATTTCCTGCTTATTGTAGCTGCTGAAATTTTTTGTTTCCTGTTGCCCAAGTGAATAGGTTGTGTTCTTAAGGCCTTTATTTAACCAGTATTTACACACTATTTTGAAGTTTTCAAAGTACCTTAGCATACATTATACTATTCAACTCTAATAATTTGGAAATAAGGAAAATATTACTGTGCCCATTTTACTATATTGTTGTGGCCCATATTACTTTGTGCATGTAGTCAAGGTAAACAAAACCCAGTTTTCTCCAAATTCCAACTTCACACTATAAATTCTACCCTTGATTTCCCTTGCAATCCCCATCCATCATTTTCTTTAGTTCAGTCATTTAAAAAACAAAACTGATTTTTATATAGTATAAGGAATCCTCAAAGTACAAAATAAAAAACTAAGTAAATTACAATATATTTTCATCACTCAATAATTGCTTGCACATATGTTTTTTTTCTTCTAGTTTCTGGTTTCACTATCAGCTTGGTCTACAGTTCTGGCCATGAGCATCCAGTAATCAAAGATACCCTGTGTGGACATATCCTCACTTCTTCCTCCTTCGGACCTTATTAGTATTAATTCTCTTGACCCTGAGGTCCACTATACATGTCAGATTCAAGTAAAAATACACACTCCATAGAGATACCAGAATCTGGTCTAACTCTAAACTTTGACTGAGACTTAGTTATATAGTTATCCAAAACCAAGGTTTCTTTGTTTCCTGGGCAAAGCCCATGTAACCACCTCCCTGAAGCTACAACTGCTTTCCTAGTCACTTCCTGCAGCTCTGTAAGTCAATTAGGTTCTTCATAACAGAGACCAATGCTTTTAAAACATTGCTTCTTGTGGTCCCTATGCTTCTTGAATCTCCAGTAACCATTTAAGGCTCAGCCTACAGCCCTTGGGGCCCTCTTCTCCCACATTAAATCTCTCTCTCAGAGAAGGCAAACAACTTTCAGTAATTCCTCCACTGAGAATCATAACTTTTACAAAGCAGAGTACTGTTAAAAGTTTTCTATCTTTAGGAACAAAATTCAGTGATTATAAAAATTGCCAATATTCTTTTTTTTGCAAATATTTTACACATAATTATTAAAAAATTTCAAAACATAAATGGAATCAGTAAAGGAAAGCTTCACGTAGGTAAGTTATGTAGGACATAAAAAATTTGATAGGCATAGGTTAAGAGGAAGTATTCCAGGTGAAATAAACAGCTAACACGAAGCCTGAATATTCAGAAAAACAAAATGTATGTGACGGCAACAAACAGATAAGTTGAACAAGATTTTGATGATATTAATAAACTGCTGTTAACTTTTTTACATGTGATAATTTTTTAAAGAGCATTTATCTTTTGGAGATAATTACCAAATATTTACAGATATAATAATGGGATGTCTGGAAACTTTCAAACTAATTGTGTATGTGTGTGTGTTGAGACTAGGGGTGAGGGGGTAGTGGCTAAAACAAAAACAGCCATGAGTTGATAACTGTTGAAGCTATGTGATAGCCACATGGGATTCATTATACTATTCACTCTTCTTTTGTATATGTTCCTTTTTTAAAAGAAAAGAGGGGGAGGGGAAGACTGGTTTGATGAGAATAAAGGACCTTAATGAGGGTAAAGTGGAGCAAGGAAGTAAAAGATGAATTATAGCTAAGAGTTTGTAAACCACAAGTCATACATCTGATAACTAACTGGGCTCCCAAATACATAAGAATTATTGCAACTCAGTAATAAAAATATAACCTAATTTAAAAATGAGTGGAAGATTTGGATATTTCTCTACAGATGATATACAAACGGCCAGTAAGCACATACAATTTTCAACATTAGTATGCAAATGAAAACCATGAGATACCACTTCACATTCACTAGATTAAAAATTAGACAAATAACAAGTGTTGGCTAGGATGTGGAATTGCTAGTGGGACATAAAATGGAAACTTCATAAAGAAAGCTTGGCAATTCCTCAAAAAGTTAAACCGTCACCATGTCATCTAGCAATTTCACTCCTACCCAACAGAAATGAAAATATATGTTCAGACAAAAACTTGTCCATGAATGTTACTAGTAACATTATTCATCATAGTCAAATAAAAAGGAATGAAACACTGATGTATGCTACAATACGGATAGACCTTGAAAACACTATGCTAAGTCAAAGCAGTCAGATGCAAAAGATCACATATTATATGATTTCATTTATATGAAATGTCCAGAATAGGCAACTCTATAAAGACCGAAAGTAGTTTGGTGGTCGCCTGGGAGGATGGGATGGGTGGGAAAGAGTGTTAGGAGGGAATTAGGAATGATACTAACAGGTTTGGGTTGACAGAAAAGTTCCAATTTGGATCATGTTGATGGCTATACAACTCTGTGAACATATTAAAACCATACATTGCACACTTTAAAGGGATGTATTTTGTCTCAACAAAGATGTTTTAAAAATCTGTAAGCTCTTCTGTGGAACGTGCTCAAAATCAAAGAAGAAAATCAAGAGAAATATCTAACATTGGTACAATGGTGACAATAGGCAGGGATTTCAAGCAAGAGAGAGAAGAATGTCTATTAGCATCCTTGGTTCTGGAAAAGAGTGGTATAACTGACAATAACTGGCATAATTGCAAAGCAATGTCAGTTCATTTATTATTGATTTTGCAACCCCATGGACTGCAGCATGCCAGGCTTCCCTGTCCTTCTCTATTTCCTGGAGCTTGCTCAAACTCATGTCCATTGAGTTGGTGATGCCATCCAATCATCTCATCCTCTGTCGTCCCCTTCTCCTCCCGCCTTCAATCTTTCCTAGCATCAGGGTCTTTTCCAAGGAGTCAGCTCTTTGCAACAGGTGGCCAAAATATTGGAGTTTCTGCTTCAACATCAGTGTTTACAATGAATATTCAGGACTATTTCCTTTAGGATGGACTGGTTGGATCTCCTTGTAGTCCAGGGGACTCTCAAGAGTCATTTCGAACACCATAGTTCAAAAGCATCAGTTCTTCGGTACTCAGCTTTCCTGATGGTCCAACTCTCACATCCATACATGATTAACTGGAAAAACCATAGCTTTGACTGGGTGGACCTTTGTCGACAAAATAACGTCTCTGCTTTTTAATAGGCTGTCTAGGTTGGTCATAGCTTTTCTTCCAAGGAGCAAATGTCTTTTAATTTCATGGCTACAGTCACCATCTACAGTGATTCTGGAACCCAAGAAAATAGTCTGTCACTGTTTCTACTGTTTCCCCATTTATTTGCCGTGAAGTGATGGGACCGGATGCCATGATCTTCGTTTTTGGAATTTTGAGTTTTAAGCCAGCTCTCCTCTTTCACCTTCATCAAGAGTCTCTTTAGTTCCCCTCACTTTCTGCCATAAGGGCGATGTCATCTGCATATCTGAGGTTATTGCTATTTCTCCTGGTAATCTTGATACCAGCTTATCATTCTTCCAGCCCAGTATTTCACATAATGTACTCTGCATATAAGTTAAATAAGCAGGGTGACAATATACAGCCTTGACGTACTCCTTTTCCAATTTTTAACCAGTCCATTGTTCCATGTCCGGTTCTAACTGTTGCTTCTTGACCTGCGTACAGGTTTCATAGGAGGCAGGTCAGGTGGTCTGGTATTCCCATCTCTTTAAGAATTTTCCACAGTTTGTTGTGATCCACACAGTCAAAGGCTTTAGCATCATCAACAAAGCAGAAGTAGATGCTTTTTCTGGAATTCTCTTGCTTTTTCTATGAACCAACAGATGTTGGCAATTTGATCTCTGGTTCTTCTGCCTTTTCTAAATCCAGCTTGAACACCTGGAAGTTCTTGGTTCATGTACTCTGAAGCCTAGCTTGGAGAATTTTAAACATTACTTTGCTAGCGTGTGAAATGAGTGCAACTGTGCTGTAGTTTGAACATTCTTTGGCACTGCCTTTCTTTGGATTGGAATGAAAACTGACCTTTTTCCAGCCCTGTGGCTGCTGCTGAGTTTTCCAAATTTGCTGATTATTTCAAAATATTTTAACAAATGCAAAAGTCTCTTATCTGATTCTCAAGTATAGGCAAAGTTCTCATAGATCTGAGACCAAAACTATACATTATTATATTAACTTCCCCTTGACTCTAGCCGATCATCAGAACCACTTTAGCTTTATCAGAAGGTACCCTGAGACCTCACTGGTAGTGCAGTGGATAAGAATCTGCCTGCCAATGCAGGGGACACACGTTCAATCCCTGATTCAGGAAGATTCCACATGCCATAGAGCAACTAAGCCTGTGCACAACTATTGAGTCTGCATGCTACCATTACTGAAGTCCACGTGTCTAGAGTATGTGTTCTACAACAAGAGAAGCCACCACAATGAGAAGCCCACAGACGAAAACAAAGAGTAGCCCTCACCCACCACAACTAGAGAAAGCCCCCACAAAAAGCAACAGAGACTCAGTGCAGCCAATATGTAAATAATTTTCAAAAATTACAAATAAAAAAGAATAGGTATTCTGGGCTCCATTCCAAGAGTATGAGTTTTTAAGTCTGGAGCAAACCAATGAATGATGGATTGGCACATTATATACCATTAATTTAACTTTCTTTGTTTCACTTGTCTAAGTTTTATCACCACTAATTCATAAATATCACATATTTTTCTATTTACTACAGTACCTAGTAGACATAAAGCAGACATTAACAACTGCAGAGCACATACATATCTAACTGAAACTGGTTATATAAAAATCCAAATATTTAGAACATTTTTGTCAAAAGTCTGCTTCCTTACACATTCAGAAATCCAGAAATGCAAACGCTTTTTGTTCTCTTCTTGTTAAATGGATTTTACCTGATAATGTTCTCAATGATAATATGTTCTCAATGAACGGCTACTACAGTTTACAACTCCAGAAATATACTGACTGCTACGACTCTGCTTTCCTGTCAAATTTAGATATAAGTGGGAAGCCCTGTATGTTGAAGTCCTGTCCTACTCCTAATATTCAAACTCGGGTTCCCTACTGGTATCTCCTCTTGTGTTACTGAGAAGTGACAGCTTCAAGTTATCACCACAGATAGGACTAATAATCCAAAAGAAAGCAAGTGTTGTACCTCTGTGCCTCTTGCTTTTCTTTTTTCTGGAGATAGTTCTCTCATGGATGCTTTCCTCCTGGGCATCAGTCTCACCACTACTGTCGATGATGTCACAGGGCTCACCAGCCCCAGAAAGAGCTTCCACTGCAGGAACCTGGGAGGCTTCCAAGCCACAGAGAGATTTTACTAGAAAAAAAATAAGAGAATGAAACAGCAGAGCCTAAGCCTATGGCTTAGGCAGGGTATCAGCATACATGAGGAAAAGAAAACAGAAAAACAAAAAAAGCAAAAACAGTGTGAGAGTCTGCTGAAGAAAGCTGAGAATTTAAAAAAAAAAAAAAAGGCATTTTAAATACAAAAAATTGGAAAGCAATGGGCAAACTGACTCCAAAAATTGCAGAAACACATCAGACTTGAAATAAGGGAGTGAATTATTATTCTCCACTATTAAACCCCGCAGGAGAAAAGCAAAAAGTGAATGCTATTTTCATTTGCATAATTTCTGAGGAGAATGTTGAGAGGAATTAAATCCAATTTAACCTTAATCCTGGGTGAGAGACAGTACTTATTATAAAAACACAAATTTCAAGCTTGAAAGTAAGAGAAGCATGAAAATAGGAAAAAAAAATGCTTCAAGGTTATTACACAAGCAAATAGTAGTTAAGTGAAGAATATATGTGAACAATAGGAAGAAGATTAATAACCAGGAAGAAAGCAGTGGAAACCACAGAGGAGTACTCAAGGACTTATTTTTTAATAGAAAGACAAATAAAATATTACGGCTACAGAAACTTCTACTGCTCTTGGCTAATCTTTCCCCTCCTCTGAATAAGTAAGTAACAACGGAGGACAGCAAATACGTTTACAGGAATATCCCCAAAGGACTGTAAGAAAAACACTAGGCAGAACCCCAGGAAAATAAAAAAACCTAGTTTGCTTTTCAGACTGTCTGAGTCTGAAAAGACTCGTTGGAAGCCTACCTTCCTGCTGAACAGCATTGGCGACAGCTTTCTTGACCCTTCCAGACCTCACGACGGCCGGATCCGAGTTGGCATAATCCGCTACGGTCACTGAAACACAGCACCAACCCTCAAAGGAGAAGGCATTCCTCCTCAGCTTCCTCCCCACCGAGATTCTCTGCGCACTGCAAGTCCCCAGCCGCCCTCCCATCGCAGACAGGCGAGCACTCGCCACGGTGCCTTCCAGCCCTGCTTCCAGCCCCAAGTCTTTCAACGCCCCTGCCCCTCGCCCACCTCTTCCTGAGCAGGCGTCTTGGGCCCGGAACTTGAGTCGCTTCCCTCTCTTGGGCATGGCGACCGTGTCGGGGCGAGGCCGGGTTAGAGGGCCAGGTCCCCGGGCCATGTTTCAGGCCAGAGAGCGGGATCTGTGAGCCTAGGGCCAACTCCGGCCGGCTCCGCTGCCATCCCGCTCCAGAGACCGCAGCTCCCGCGAGGACTTAGGCCCCGGCTCCGCGTCGCATCGGCCGCCAACTCTCCTCTTCAGAAACCAATCACTCTCTGGTTTAGGGAGTACGTCATCATCCGGCGCCAGCAGATAACCCTGCGTCTGGGTTCCTAAGTGATTGGAAGAGTGTCTTTATGGGCCGTGTGGGTTTTGTCATACGTCTTATAAGATAATTTTGTGTCTCAGACCGAAACCCACAATCCCGTTGATTAGAACTGAGTTTACTTTCTGGTCTCCTCAATTTTTCTGTCCACCCTCCAGGTTCCCTTCAGTACACCCAAAGCGCCTTTATTGTCATTCTCACGCTCATCTCTCAGGCCACAAAGGCATAGTCTAACATGGGTAAGTCTTCACTCTAATTTCTTATACGAAAGCTATACATTTCTGAATTCTGAAATCTGCAGAAAGGTTTCGTAAAAGTTTACTGATTTATACCATGCTCCAAGGTAAATTGGAGAGGAAATGGCAACCCACTCCAGTACCCTTGCCTGGAAAATGCCATAGACAGGGGAGCCTGGTGGGCTACTGTCCATGGTGTCGCAAGAGTCGGACACGACTTAGCGACTAAACCACAACCACCACCAAGATAAATACTACTAGGGTTGATGAGGAAAGAATGATGTCTCCTTTGTTTTGAGTGAGAAAAACTTCACGGAGCTAAGGTTATAGAACTGTGACGGAGCAGGATCTTGGTCTAGTATCCAGTAGGAATAAGTTATTGTGCTTCCTAAATGAGGTTCTTTGTCATTCTAACTTCTTTGCAGCTACCAAAAGGTGCTAATCCCTGTCTTGAGAAGCATGGTACTTAGGGACCAGGAACCCAACCAGGACCCACTAGATCAGACTTATGTTTTTAATCTAATTAAACGTAAACATAGATGTTTGTTAGGCACAAACCACTGGCCTTTTACTAACATTGTGTAACACTAGAGATTGTGCTAATAAGGTTGAATCAGGAATTGTATTAGAAATTAAATATAATTGACTGTAGTCATGAAATAGTCAAATTTAATTTATCTAAAGTAATAACATAAACAAGGGTCTAACAGACTGAACTAAAACAAATTGCTTTATTTTTAAAACAATTTTCCATATAATTGATATATATAGTCAAAATGCAGCTGGTAAATCTCCAAACCTTCTCATTTCACAACAATAAACTTGCAGGGGATGTTGATTTGGATCCCTGGTCAAGGACCTAGTATGCCACATACCAAAAAAAAAAAAAAAAAAAAAGGAAGCAATATTATAACAAATTCAATAAAGACTAAAAAAAAGAATATGAAGATCTTAAGCAAAGCTCTTCTTGAGTTCCTTTGGCCACATTAGTGGAACAGAACACATGTAGATCTTTTATTTCACCTTTTACTCTGTTCCATTCAGTTGCTCAGTCGTGTCCGACTCTTGGCGACCGGATGAATCGCAGCACGCCAGGCCTCCCTGTCCATCACCAACTCCCGGAGTTTACCCAAACTCGTGTCCATAGAGTCAGTGATGCCATCCAGCCATCTCATCCTCTGTCATCCCCTTCTCCTCCTACCCCCAATCCCTCCCCAGCATCAGGGTTTCTTTTCAATGAGTCAACTCTTCGCATGAGGTGGCCAAAGTATTGGAGTTTCATGAGAAACATCATGAGAAACGCTGGGCTGGAAGAAGCACAAGCTGGAATCAAGAGAGATATCAATAACTTCAGATATGCAGATAACACCACCCTTATGGCAGAAAGTGAAAAGGAACTAAAAAGCTTCTTGATGAAAGTGAAAGAGGAGAGTGAAAAAGTTGGCTTAAAGCTCAACATTCAGAAAACGAAGATCATGGCATCCAGTCCCATCACTTCATGGGAAATAGATGGGGAAACAGTGGAAACAGTGGTAGACTTTATTTTTGGGGGGTTCCAAAATCACTGCAGATGGTAATTGCAGCCATGAAATTAAAAGACGCTTACTCCTTGGAAGAAAAATTATGACCAATCTAAATAGCATATTCAAAAGCAGAGACATTACTTTGCCAACAAAGGTCCGTCTAGTAAAGGCTGTGGCTTTTCCAGTGGTCATGTATGGATGTGAGAGTTGGACTGTGAAGAAAACTGGGCACTGAAGAATTGATGTCTTTGAACACCACGTGGTGCTGGAAAAGACTCTTGAAGGTCCCTTGGACTGCAAGGAGACCCAACCAGTCCATTCTAAAGGAGATCAGTCCTGGGTGTTCATTGGAAGGACTGATGCTGAAGCTGAAACTCAATACTTTGGCTACGTCATGTAAAGAGTTGACTGATTGGAAAAGACCCTGATGCTGAGAGGAATTGGGGACAGGAGGAGAAGGGAATGACAGAGGATGAGATAGCTTTTACTAAAAAGCAGCAATTTTAAATTAATGGCACTGTCAGAGTCCATATTTGAAGATACACATTTTTTTCTAGTAAGGTAAGTTGTAAAAGTTACTAAAAGTGTTGTTATTTTTTCAAGTTCCAAAAATTTTTATTGAATTTTTAAATTAAAATTTCCTTCAACTTATAGGCTTAATTTGGGGATAAATTGATATCTATATACTATTGAGTCTTTCCACTCAGCAGTTGGAAATGCATCTCCATTTAATAAAACCTTCTAAGTCCCTTAATTATTTTAACTCAAACTTGTTGTTATTCTTGTCAGTTTTTCTTTATGTTTTGTTAAAGTTTAGTTAATTCACAATATAATATTAGTTACAGGTGTCAGTTCAGTTCAGTTCAATGGCTCAGTCATGTCCGACTCTTTGCGACCCCATGAATCGCAGCATGCCAGGCCTACCATGAAGTGATGGGACCAGATGCCATGATCTTTGTTTTCTGAATGTTGAGCTTTAAGCCAACTTTTTCACTTTCCTCTTTCACTTTCATCAAGAGGCTCTTTAGTTCCTCTTCACTTTCTGCCATAAGGGTGGTGTCATCTGCATATCTGAGGTTACTGATATTTCTCCCAGCAATCTTGATTCCAGCTTGTGTTTCTTCCAGTCCAGTGTTTCTCATGATGTATTCTGCATAGAAGTTAAATAAGCAGAGTGACAATATACAGCCTTGACGTACTCCTTTTCCTATTTGGAACCAGTCTGTTGTTCCATGTCCAGTTCTAACTGTTGCTTCATGACCTGCATACAGATTTCTCAAGAGGCAGGTCAGGTGGTCTGGTATTCCTATCTCTCTCAGAATTTTCCACAGTTTATTGTGATCCACACAGTCAAAGGGGTGTACAACATAGTAATTCAATATTTTTATATGTTATAATCCATTTACAAAGTAATGGCTATGTTTCCCTGTGCCATACAATATAATCCTTGTTGCTTCTTTATTTTATGTGTAAGTACATTGCATCTCTTAATCTCATACCCCTATCTTGCTGCTTCTCCTTCCCTCTCCCCACTGGTTTGTTCTCTATACCTGTGAGTCTTATTACTCACAGTGAGTCTTGTTTTGTTACTACATTTATTTGTTTCAGTTTTTAGATTCCATATATGAGTGGTAATATGCAATATTAGTCTTTCTCAGTCTAACTTATTTCACTGGGCATAAAACTTCCTAGATCCATCCACATTACTGAAAATTGCAGAATATCTTTTCTTTATGGTCAAATACTATCCTATAGTGTGTGAGCTGAAGCTCCAGTACTTTGGCCACCTCATGCAAAGAGTTGATTCCTTGGAAAAGAGTCTGATGCTGGGAGGGATTGGGGGCAGGAGGAGAAGGGGACGACCGAGGATGAGATGGCTGGATGGCATCACAGACTCAATGGACTTGAGTCTGAGTGAACTTCAGGGGTTGGTGATGGACAGGGAGCCTGGCTTGCTGCGATTCATGGGGTTGCAAAGAGTCGGACACAACTGAGTGACTGAACTGAACTGAACTGATGCACATATATACATATTAATTTATATATGGACTTTTTGATGGTGTGAGGTGACATCTCATGATTTTCACTTGTATTTCTCTGATAATTACTAGTGCTGAGCACTTTTTTATGTGCTTGTCAGACATCTGTATTTTTTGTTTGGGAAAATGGCTAGTCCGGTCTTCTGCTCACTTTTAAATTGGGCTGTTTTTTTTTTTGATATTAAGTTGTATGATATGTTTATATTTTTGAATGTTAATCCTTTATTAGTCATAAATAAAGGTTGTTTATTTGTTTGGTCAATGATTTCCTGTGCTGTGCAAAAGCTTTTAAATTTATTTAGGTCCCACTTGTTTATTTTTGCTTTTATTTCTTTTGACTTAGAAGACAAATCCAAAAAATATTGCTGCGATTTATGTCAGAGTGTTCTACCTATGTTCTCTTGTAGGAACTTTATGGTTTCTAGTCTTACATTTAAGTCTTTAATCCATTTTGAGTTTATCTTTGTACATGATATGATGAAATATTCTAATCCCATTGTTTTACATGTAGCTGTCCAGTTCTCTGGCACTATTTCCTGAACAGTGTACATATTCTAGCTTTTTTCCATTGTATATTCCTGCCTCCTTTGTTTTAGATTAATTGACATAAGTGTGCAAGATTATTTCTGGGATAATATTTATTTATTCTGCTCCCTTGACATATGGGTTTGTTTTTATGCCAGTACTGTGCTGTTTTTCTTACTGTAGCTTTGTAGTATGATCTGAATTGGGGCATGTGATACCTCCACATTTGTTCTTATTTTCTCAGTATTGCTTTTGCTCTTTGGGATCTTTTGTGGTTTCAATAAATTTTAGGATTATTTGTTCTAGTTCTGTGAAACATGTAATGGATATTTTGATAGGGGTTGCAGTAAATCTCTAGATTGCTTTGGGTTGTATGGACATTTTAATAATATTATTTCTTCCATCCAAGAATACAGGATATCTTTCCATTTCTTTCTATAATTTTTAAATTCCTTCATCAGTAATTTATAGTTTCAGGTATTTCATTCCTTGGTTAAATTTATTTCAAGGTATCTTATTCTTTTAGGAATCAGTGACAGATTTTATTTTCTTGGGCTCCAAAATCACTGTGAATGGTGACTGTAGCCATGAAATTAAAAGATGCTTGCTCCTTGGGAGGAAAGCTATGACAACCCTGGGCAGTATATTAAAAAGCAGAAATATCACTTTGCCCACAAAGTTCTGTATAGTGAAAACTATGGTTTTTCCAGAAGTCATGTACAGATGTGAGAGTTGGACCATAAAGAAGGCTGAGCACCAAAGAATTGATGCTTTTGAATTGTGGTACTGGACAAGACTCTTGAGAGTCCCTTGGACTGCAAGAATATCAAACCAGTCAATCCTAAAGGAAATCAACCCTGAGCATTCATTGGAAAGACGGTTGCTGAAGCTGAAGCTCCAATACTTTGGCAACCTAATTGAAGAGTATACTCATTGGAAAAGACTCTAATACTGGGAAAAATTGAATGCAGGAGGAGAAGCGTGGTAGCAGAGGATGAGATGGATGGATAGCATCACTGACTATCCATCCATCATGGATAGGACATGAGTTTGAGGAAACTCTGGGAGATAGTGAAGGACAGGGAAGCCTGGTGTGCTGCAGTCCAAAGGGTCACAAAGAGTCAGACACAACATTATGACTGAAGGACAAAAATATCTTATACTTTAAAAAATTTATTTATTTTGTAATTGAAGGATAATTGCTTTACAGAATTTTGTTGTTTTCTGTCAAACCTCAACATAAATCAGCCATAGGTATACATATGTCCTCTCCCTCTTGAGCCTCCCTCCTATCTCCCTCCCCATACCACTCTGCCAGGTTGATACAGAGCCCCTGTTTGAATTCTCTGAGTCATCAGTTCACTGAGTCATCAAATCCTCATTGGCTATCTATTTTACATATGGTAATGTAAGTTTCCATGTTGTCTCGTCATATGTCTCAGCCTCTCCTCCCCCTCTCCATGTCCATAAGTCTGTTCTCTAGTCTGTTTCTCCATTGCTGCCCTGCAGATAAATTCATCGGTAGCATCTTTCTAGATTCCATATACTTACGTTAGTATACTATATTTATCTTTCTCTTTCTGACTTACTTCACTCTGTGTAATAGGCTCTAGGTTCATCCATCTCATTAGAACTGACTCGGATGCATTTTTTATAGGTGAATAATATTGCACTGTGTATACATACCACAGCTTCTTTATCCATTCACCTGCCAGTGGACATCTAGATTGCTTCCATGTTCTAGCTATTGTAAATAGTGCCTCAATAAACTTTGGAGTACATATGTCTTTTTCAGTTTTGGTTGCCTCAGGGTATATGCCTAGGAGTGGGATTGCTGGGCCATAAGGTGGTTTTATTCCCAGTTTTTTAAGGACTCTCCATGTCATCTTCCATAGTGGCTATATCAACTTACATTCCCACCAGCAATGCAAGAGGGTTCCCTTCTCTTCACAGCCTCTCCTGCACTTACTGTTTGTAGATTTTTTTGATGATGGCCATTCTGATTGGTATGAGATGGTATCTCATTGTAGTTTTGATTTTTGCATTTCTCTAATAATGAGTGATGTTGAGCATCTTTTCAAGTGTTTGTTAGCCATCTGTATGTCTTTTTGGAGAAATGTCTGTTTAGGTCTTTTCCCCCCTTTTTTATTGGGTTGTTCATTTTTCTGGTATTGACTTGTATGAGCTGCTTGTTTATTTTGGACATTAATCCTTTGTTAGTTGTTTCATTTGCTACTAATTTCTCCCATTCTGAGGGTTGTCGTTTCACCTTGTTTGTAGTTTCCTTTGCTGTGCAAAAGCTTTCGTGTTTAATTAGGTCCCACATGTTTATTTTTGCTTTTACTTCCATTACTCTAGGAGGTGGGTCATAGAGGATATTGCTTTTATTTATGTAATTGAGTGTTCTGCCTATGTTTTCCTTGAAGAGTTTTATAGTTTCTGATCTTCATTTAGATATTTAATCCATTTTGAGCTTATCTTTGTGTATGGTGTTAGGGAGTGTTCTAATTTCATTCTTTTACATGTAGCTATCCAGTTTTCCCAGCACCACTTATTGAAGAGGCTATCTTTGCCCCATTGTATATTCTTCCTCCTTTGTCAAAAATATGGTACCCATAGGTGCATGGGTTTATTTCTGGGCATTCTGTCTTGTTCCATTGGCCTATATTTCAGTTTCTGTGCCAGTACCATACTTTCTTCATGACTATAGCTTTGTAGTATAATCTGGTCAGGAAGGTTGATTCCTTCAGCTCTGTTCTTTTTTTCTTAAGACTGCTTTAGCTATTTGGGGTCTTTCGTGTTTCCATATGAATTGTGAAACTCCTTGTTAAGAGGTCATCTCAGTACATTTCCACGTAACCACGTTGGCTATAGGTATAGTACTAACTAGTCACAGAATTCTCTGCTCAAACCAGTGTTCTCACAGATGTGTCCAGCATGTACTGTGTATGCCTCTAAGCTAATGAGGAACATGTGGTGTGTGAACTTGAAATTCTGAGCCTCTTGACAAAAGCTGTATTTTCTGCCTCTGAAAGCTTGATAGTTTTAGACTGAAAGTTACATGAAAAACACTTCGGTTGCTTTTATTTTATTAGGTTCAACAAGTTCCATAGTCTAACTCTTGAGTTTTTTGAAAGAAACAGGCTGCATGCAAACTCCTTATTAGGAGATCATCTCAGAGTAAATTTTTACCTAACCAGGTTAGTTACAGTTGGAGTACAAACTAGTCCAGAACTCTGGTCAAACCTGTGTTCTCAGAGAAGGATCCAGTATGCCCTGTTGGTACATTTACACTGCTCAGAAACATACTGTGTGTTAACTTTGAAAACTGACATTTTCCTTAAAGCTGAACTATCTGCATCTGAAACCTAGTGTATTTTACACTGAAAGTTACTTAGAAAACACTTTGCTTGCTTGTGTGTTATTCAGTGCCACAACTTCCTTAGTCAAATCCTGTTGGTTTTGGAAACAAAGAAAGCTGCTTGCAATTCCTTGTTAGAGGGTTATCTCAGAGTACATTTTCACCTAAGCAGGCTAGGTAGACTTAGAGTAGTCTCTGGTCCAGAACTCTCTGTTCAAAATGAGTGTTCTCATGGGAGGATCCGAGTGCTCAGGTTGTGTCTTTACATTCTTCCAAATCATGCTGTGAATCGGGAAATCAGAGCTTGCTGGTAAAGCCTCGTCTCTGCCTCAGAAAACTACTTAGATTTTACACTGTAAGTTACCAACAAACCCTTTGGTGGGTTTGCTTTGTTTCTGATTGATCACTTCCAGATCTGATTCTTGAGTTTTCTGAAAGAGAGAAGCTGCTTGCACCTCCTGTGAGGAATTCATCTCAGAGCACATTTGCACCTCACCAGCTTAGCTGTAGTGACAGAAGTAACTACGCACAGAACTCTGCTCAAAGCAGTATTCTCCAGGAAGATCCAGTGTGCCCTGTTTGTGTCTTTACATTCTGATTTGGAAACATGATGTGCCTGAACCTTGAAAACCAAGTTTTTGGTTCAAGCTGTATTTCCTGTCTCAGGCAACTAGCCTCTTGCAACACGATTTGCTGCTCACTTTGGCTTTGTGGAAATTGACAACTTCCTACTCTAATCCTCAAGTTTTCAGAACTGAAAAAGATGCTCACAACTCCTCATTAGGTCATGTCAGAGTACATTTTCACCTATCTAGGTTTCCTATAGTTAGAATGCTAACTAGCCATAGAACTCCCAACCCCAAAGCATGTTTCTAGAGAAGGATCCAATGGGCCTGTTTGTGTCTTTACCTTTGGAAGGCACGTGCTGTGTGTGAATGTTGAAACTGAGCATTTGGTGAAAGCTCTATTTCCTGCCTTGCAAAACTAGTCCATTTTAGACTGAAACTGACCTCCAAAACACAATGGTGCTTTTCTTTTATTGCAGTCAACAAATTCCTTAAGTATTGTTTTATTCAGTTCAATGGCATCCATAAGTTGTGACATTTTACGAGGTTCAGACACAGCAAGCAATCATGCTGTGTGTGAATCTTGAAACTCGAGCTTTGGGTTCAAGCTGTATTATCTGCCTCGGAAAAGGAG
This sequence comes from Aepyceros melampus, assembly GCA_006408695.1. Classification (NCBI taxonomy): domain Eukaryota; kingdom Metazoa; phylum Chordata; class Mammalia; order Artiodactyla; family Bovidae; genus Aepyceros; species Aepyceros melampus. Next base: position 56,815 of record SJXQ01013115.1, on the reverse strand, counting down.
GTCATTTTCCACTGAAAGTAACCTGAATAACATTTTGGTTGCTTTGGGTGAATCCATTCAACAGCTTCCTTAGTCTGATCCCTGAGTTGTTTGAAACAGGCAAGCTGCTTGCAGCTCTTTGCTCCAGGGTCGTCTCTGAGTCTATTTTCACCCAATCTGGTGAATTATCATTCAGAGCACTAAAGAGACCCAGAACTCCCTGCTTGAACCACGGTTTCCACAGAATTGTGTGCCTTGTCTGTGTCTTTGCAGTCTCCAGAATCATGCTGTGTGTCAACCTGGAAAACCAAGCTCTTGCTTAGGGCTTTTCTTCTGCCTTGGGTCAGTTACTTGAAAAATGCTTTGGTCGATTTTTGTTTTAATCATATCAACAACTTCCTAGTCTAAACCTTGACTTTTCTGAAACAAACAAGCTACATGAACATCCTGGTTTGGAGGTCATCCCAGAATATTTGCACCTATCCACATTACTTATAGCTAGGGAACTAGTCACAGACTTCCCTGCTCACATCAGTGTTCTCACAGAAGGATCCTGTGGGCCCTGTGTGGGTTTGCAATCTTTGGAACTATGCTCCATGTGAACCTTGAAACTGAGCTCTGGTCAACGACATACATTCTGGCTCAGAGAACGAGTTAATTTGAGATGGAAAGCAACCTCGAGATGCCTTGCTTGCTTTTCTTTTATTCTCTTCAACAACTGCCTTAGTCTAATCCTGGAATTTTTTTTTTTAATTAATTTTTATTTTTTTAGTTCGTTTTGCTTTACAATACTGTATTCATTTTGCTACACATCGACATGGATCAGCCACGGGTGTACATGAACTCCCAATCCTGACCCCCACCTCCCCCCTCCCGCCCCACACCCTCTCTCTGGATTATCCCTGTGCATCAGTCCCAAGCATCCTGCATCCTGCATCAAACCTGGACTGGCGATTCGTTTCACTTATGATATCACACATGTTACACTGCCACTCTGCCAACCCATCCCACCCTCTCCCTCTCCCACAGAGTCCAAAAGGCCGTTCTATACATCTGTGTCTCTTTTGCTGTCTTGCGTACAGGTTTATCATTACCATCATTCTAAATTCCATATATATGTGTAAGTATACTGTATTGGTGTTTTTCTTTCTGGCTTACTTCACTCTGTATAATCGGCTCCAGCGTCATCCACCTCATTAGAACTGATTCAAATGTATTCTTTTTAATAGCTGAGTAATACTCCATTGTGTATATGTACCACAGCTTTCTTATCCATTCATCTGCTGATGGACATCTAGGTTGCTTCCATGTCCTGGCTATTATAAACAGTGCCGCAATGAACATTGGGGTACACGTGTCTCTTTCAATTCTGGTTTCCTTGGTGTGTATGCCCAGCAGTGGGATCGCTGGATCATAAGGCAGTTCTATTTGCAATTTTTTAAGGAATCTCCACACTGTTCTCCATAGTGGCTGTACTAATTTGCATTCCCACCAACAGTGTAAGAGGGTTCCCTTTTCTCCACACCCTCTCCAGCATTTATTGCTTGTTGACTTTTGGATCGCAGCCATTCTGACTGGTGTGAAATGGTACCTCATTGTGGTTTTGATTTGCATTTCTCTGATAATGAGTGATGTTGAGCATCTTTTCATGTGTTTGTTAGCCATTCGTATGTCTTCTTTGGAGAAATGTCTATTTAGTTCTTTGGCCCATTTTTTGATTGGGTCATTTATTTTTCTGGAGTTGAGCTGCATAAGCTGCTTGTATATTTTTGAGATTAGTTGTTTGTCAGTTGCTTCATTTGCTATTATTTTCTCCCATTCAGAAGGCTGTCTTTTCACCTTGCTTATAGTTTCCTTTGTTGTGCAGAAGCTTTTAATTTTAATTAGATCCCATTTGTTTATTTTTGCTTTTATTTCCAGGATTCTGGGAGGTGGATCATAGAGGATCCTGCTATGCCAAGCTGTTTGCAAATCCTTGTTAGGAGGTTCATCTTAGATGACATTTTCACTTATGCAGATTAGTTATAGTTAGAGAACTAGCAAGTCGCAGAACTCTCTGCTCAAACCAGCACATCTAGAGAAGAATCCGAGTGCCCTGTGTGTGTTTTTCAATTCTTCAGACTCATGCTGTGTGGGAACATAGCAAACTGAACTTTTGGCTCAAGCTGTAACATTGCAAATCAGCAAACAAGTTGGGTTTTGACCCATTTCCTGGAAAAACACTGCCATCTCCTTCATTTTTATTCAGGTTGACAGGTTCCTAGTCTAATCCTTGAGCTTTCTGAAAGAAGCTGCTTGTCATGCCTTGGTAGGGGTTCTTCTAAGAGGTCAAGTACACCCAAAAATGTTAGTTATAATTTACTGTCTGCTCAAACAATGGTTCTCCCAAAAGGATCCACTCAGCCCTTTTGTGTCTTTATGTTATTGAGAAACATGCTGTGTGTGATCCTTGAACCCTAGCTGTGGATTAAAGCTCTATTTTCTGCATCCGAAGCCTAGTTGATTTTAGACTGAAGGTTATTTGGAAAAACTTTCCTTCCTTGTGTGTTATTCAGTTCCACATCTTTGTTAGTCAAATTCTGTTCGTTTTGGAAATGAAAGCAAGCTGCCTGAAACTCCTTATTAGAGGGTCATCTCAGGGTACATTTTCACCTAAGCAGGCTAGGTAGATTTAGAGTATTCTCTATTCAAGAATTCTCTGTTTAAAACCAGTCATCTCACAGGAGGATCCGAGTGCACAGGTTGTGTTTTCACATTCTTCCGAATCATGCTGTGAACCAGGAAGTCAGAACTTGCTTCTAAAGCCTCTTTTCTGCCTCAGAATACTACTTAGATTTTACATTGTAAGTTACTGACAAACCTTGTGGTGGCTTTGCTTTGCTTGATCACTTCCAGGTCTGATTCTTGAGTTTTCTGAAAGAGAGAAGCTGCTCACACCTCCTGTGAGAAATTCATCTCAGGTGCGATGTCCAGGTTCTCCTCTCCAGCTGTGATAGTGGGACACTCTCCAGGTTGGACGAGTGGGGCTCCTCTCTCCTGTGGCCATGGGCTTCTCTTGAGTTGTGGCATAGGTCTCCTCTCAAGTTCAAGAGGAGACTCGGGGCTCCTAGCTAGTAGTGGTGGTGCCTCCTCTGGGGGTTCTCTGTGGGGAGGCTGTTCTCTCTACTTGTGGCATTGGGGGCTCCTCACTAGTTTTCACAGGGTTGCTCCACTCTAGTTGTGACAGACTCATCTCGAGTTACTTCATGCGCCTCCTCTCTATTTGCGGTAGAGCAGCTCCTCTCTAGGTGCAATATGCTGGCGGCTCCTCCATACTTTTGGCAGGGAAATCCTCTCCAGTTTTGGCAAGGAGCTCCTCTGTTTATTGCCGGGGTCTCCTTCCCTGTGACAGCATAAGGCTCCTGTCGAGTTGTGGTGGGGTTCCTCTCGAGTTGCAACAGGTGACTTGGAGCTCCTTTAGAGTTGTGGCAGGGCCTCCTCTCGAGCTGCACGGGGCAGCTCCTTTATAGTAGCAATTAGCACACTGGCTCCTGTTGAGTTGTGTTGCGCAGTAGTGAGAGGGTAATAGGCAGGAAGGCCAGGGGTCTCCAAATGGAAGAAATAGGCTGCAAGTGGCAGACATTTAAAAAAAAATTATTTATTTTAATTGGGGGCTAATTACAATATTGTAGTGCTCTTTGCCATACACTGACATGAATAAGCCATGGGTGTAATGTGTCCCCCACTCTGAACCCCCCTCCCACCTCACTACCCATCTCATCCCTCAGGGTCATCCCATTGCACCAGCCCTGAGCACCCTGTCTCATGCATTGAACTTGGACTGGCAGTCTGTTTCACATATGGTAGTATACATGTTTCAATGCTATTTTCTCAAATCATCCCACTCTCGCCTTCTCCCACAGAGAAAAAGTCTGTTGTTTACATCTGTGTCTCTTTTGCTGTCTCGCGTATAGGGTCATCATTACCATCTTTCTAAATTCCATATATACGTGCTAATATACTGTATTGGTGTTTTTCTTTCTGACTTATTTCACTCTGTATAATGGGTTCCAATTTCATCCACCTCCTTAGGCCATTTTATGGCCTGGGGTGACTCACCTGGTGCCAAGTTTATCTCAAAGTGTATCTTGTGGATGAGGGGCTTGGTGCCATTTTCTGAGTTTTGAGACATTTCCTTTATTAGCAGACTGCTAGTAACTATATAACATCCAGCTAAAGACTAGCAGGAAGGTACTCTTTCTGCCCCTTCTGATGTCTATGTCAGAAGCTTTTTCTATTTTTTTTTATACTTTAATAAAACTTTATTATACAAAAGCTCTGAGTGATCAAGCCTCATCTCTGGCCACGGATTGAATTATTCTTCTCTGGAGGCCAAGAATCCCGGAGTCTTTTGTGGTTTAGCAACCACCTTTCAGAAGGCTACTGTATAGTTACAGCATGGGGCTCCACACTAGTTGCAGTGGTCAATTAACGTTTTTGTTTCCACTTCTCTCTAGTTGTGGTTTGCAGACTCCTCTCTAGTTGTGGCAGGGAGCAGGGGGTGGGGCTCCACTTTAGCTGTGGTATTGGATTTCCTCACTTGTTCCAGTTGAGTGCTCCTCTCGAAATGCGGTGGGGGTGGTGCCTCTTGGGAATCCTCTCGTATCAGGGGGCTTGGGGCTCATCTTGAGTTGCGACGAGGAACTCGTTTTTCCTCTCGAGTTGCCTCAGGGAACTCAGAGCTCCTCTTGAGCTTGGCAGGAAACTCTCTGTTCCTTTTGATTTGCAGCATGGGACTCAGGGTTCCACTTGCGCTGTGGCGGGGAACTCAGGGTTCCTTTCGAGTTAGAGGGGTACTGAGGGTTCCTCTCAACTTTTGGTGGGGCCTCCTCTCAAGTTGTCCTGGGGCGATTCATCTCTAGCCGGGATGTGCAGGGCGGCTCCTGTCTTGTAGCAGTATGTGTGTGGCTACTCACTAGTGTTGGCATGGGGCTTCTCTCTAGTTGAGATTGGGGTCAACTGTAGTTTTGGTGGGTTCGATTCTCTCTAGTTGTGGTTTGCAAGCTCCTCTCTACTTGTAGTGTGAAGTTCTTCTCTTTTAGCAGCAGAGGGCTGCCTTTGTATGTGTGATGCCCAGCAGGCTCCTCTCGAGTTGTGGTGGAGGGCTCTTCTCGAGTTTCAGGGCTTTGTCCTCTCTGCTTGGGGTGTAGTTGGCTCCATGGGGGAGATCCTCTCTACTTTTGGCACTAGGGTTTCCTCACTATTATTAGTGGGATTGCTTCTCTCTAGTGAGGGCCTCCACTCAAATTGCTTCAGGGAGCTTGTTTCTCTTTACGGCAGAGGAGCTTCTCTCTAGGTGAGATGTCCTGTGGGACTCCACTCTACTTGTGCCGGGGGAATTTGCTTCAGTTTAGGTCTCAGAGCCCCTCTGTCATTTTGGCCCATGGCCCCTTTTCTTGTTACAGCCTAGGGCTCCTGAAAAATCCAGAGGGGAACTCAGGGTGCCGCTTGAGTTACAGCAGGGGTCTCCTTTCTAGTTACAGTGCTGACCTCTCTTTCATGATGATTCATGTGTGAGTTCCATTCTAGTTGTGATGTGCATGGGCACTTTTCTCTAATTTTATTTATTTATTTATTTATTTATTTTGTGATGTGTGGGGTGGGCTCCTATCTACCTGTGACAGAGTTGTCCATTCTAGTGGTGGCAGTGGTTCTCCACTCTAGATGCGATGTGCAGCAGTGGGCAGGGGGGCACCTCCCTGGTTTTGGCGGTGTGCTCTCACTGGTTGTGCCTGAGGGTCAACTATCTAGTTGTGGCGTGTATTCAACTCTCTAGTTTTAGCAGTTGGGCTTCTCTCTAGTTGTGATGTGTTGTGGTGCTCCTCCCTAGTTTTGCTGTGCCTGGAGACGTCCTCTCTAGTTGTGGAGTGGGAATTCCTGTTTTGATGCATTATGCTGTGTGACTCTTCTCTAGGTGCAGTTAGCTGGCTCATCTCTATTTCTGGTTTGAGGAGTTACTACCTAATAGTGCCTCCCTGGTGGCTCAGAGGGTAAAGCATCTGTCTGCAGTGTGGGACACCTGGGTTTAATCCCTGGGTCGGGAAGATCCCCTGGAGAAGGAAATGGCAACCCACTCCAGTACTCTTACCTGGAAAATTTCATGGACAGAGGAGCCTGGTAGGATACAGTCCATGGGGTCGCAAAGAGTCAGACATGACTGAGCGACTTCACTTTCCTTTCACCTAATAGTGGTGTGGAATCTCCTCTCGAGATGTGGTGTTCGAGATTGCTCCTCTCTGGGGACAGGGTGTGGGGACTCCTTTCTTCATGCTGTGTCTGGGTGGGCTCCTCTCTTGTTGCAGTGTGTGTTCGCCTCTCTAGTCGTGGTTGGGGACTCCTCTCAAGTTGCGTTGGGGGACTTTGTGTTCCTCTTGAGTTGAGGTGGGGCCTCCACTCGAGTTGCGGTGGGGTGGCTCCTCTCTACTAGCAATGTGCAGGGTGGCTTCTGTTTAGTTGTGATGTGTGGGTGGCTAAATTGCCTGTGGTATGGGACACCTCTTAGTTGCTGTGGAGAGTCAACGCTTAGTTGTGTCGAGTGGGCTCCTCTCTAGTTTTGGTGTGCAGTCTCCTCTTGAGGTGTGTTAGGGGAGCTCTTCTCTTATTATGGTGTACAGGAGGCACCCCTAGAGTTGCAGTGAAGTGTTCCTCTTAAATTGTGGAAGGGGTTTCTCTCTCTGGTAGCGATGTCCACAGGCACTCTTTCCAGATGTGGTATGGGTGAACCTGTTCTCTAGTTTTGCATGACCCCTCCTCTTTAGTCGTGGCATGTGAGCCTTCTCTCTAGTTGTGGAAGGAGGCTTCTGTCTAATTGCGATGTGTGGGAATGCTCATCGCAAGTTGCGATGTTCAGGGGGCTGCTTTCTAGTTGTGGCGAGGTTACTCCTCTCTGACATTGGTAGGGGGTGTCTACTCGACTTGCAGCAGGGAGGTCGTCTCTGTTGGCAGTGGAGGGGACCCTCTCTAGGTGCTGTGTCCATTGTCTCCACCTCAGGTGTGGTAACGGGACACTCTTCAGTTTCGGTGGGTGGGCTTCTCTCTCATTGTGGCCATGGACTTTTCTTGAATTGTGGCACAGGACTACTCTCAAGTTCAGGAGGAGACTCAGAGCTCTACTCTAGTAGTGGTAGTGCTTCCTCTGGGGGTTCTCTGTGGGGAGGGGGTTCTCCCTAGTTGTGGAATTGGGGGCTCCTTACTAGTTTTCACGGGGTTGCTCCACCCTAGTTGTGAGAAGTTACTTCAGGGGCTTCTTCTCTATTTGCAGCAGAGGAGCTCTTCTCTAGGCCCAATGTGCCGGAGGGGTCCTCTCTAGTTTTGGCAGGGGAATCCTCTCCAGTTTCGGTGAGGGGCTCCTCTGTTTGTCGCTGGGAGCTTCTTCGTTATGACACTGTAGAGCTCCTGTTGAGTTGCGGTGGGGGACTCAGGTTTCCTCTCAAGTTGGGACAGATGCTTGGGGTTCATTTAGAGTTGTTCGGGGGCCTCCCCTCGAGCTGCACGAGCAGCTCCTCTCTAGTAGCGATTAGCAGGTCGGCTCCTATCTAGGTGTGATGTGCAGTAGGCTACTGTGGAGTTCCAGTATGGGACTCCACTATAGTTGCAGTGTGGTCAACTGAGCTTTTTGTTTCTGCTCCTCTCTAGTTGTGGTTTGCAGACTCTTCTCTAGTTGTGATGGCGGTGGGGGGCCTCCTCTTTAGTTGTTGTATGGGGCTTCCTCTCTGGTTGTGGTAGAATGCTTCTCTCGATTTGTGGTGGGGTGGCTCCTCTGGGAATCCTCTGGAGATGCATCAGGGTCCTTGGGGCTCATCTTGAGTTGCGACAGGGAACTTGAGGTTCCTCTTGAGTCATGACAGGGAACTTAGGGTTCCTCTTGAGTAGCAGAAGGGGAATAGGGCCTCCTGTTGAACTGAGGTGGTTGAAATTGGGGTTCCTCCCGTGTTCCAACAGGAAGTCAGGCCTCCTCTTGAGTTGAGGTGGGGAACTCGAATTTCTTCTCGAGTTGCAGCAGGGGATTTCAGGCCTTCTCTCAAGTTGGGAGGGGGATCTCAGGGTTCTTCTTGATTTGCATCAGGGATCTCAGTGTTGCTCTCGAGTTGTGACAGAGAACTCGGAGTTCCATCAATTTGCAACAGGGAAGTCAGGCCTCATCTCGAGTTGAGGCATGGAACTCAGGTTTCCTCTCGAGTTGCAGCAGGTAAGTTGGGTCTCCTTTCAAGTTGCAGCAGGGAACTCAGGGTTCCTTTTGAGTTGAGGCTGGACAATCGGGATTCTTGAGTTGCAGTAGGGAGCTCAGCACTCCTCTCTAGCTGTGGTGGGAATTCAGTGTTCCTCTTGAGTTGCAGCAGGGGACTCCAGGTTCCACTTGAGTGGTGGTGGGGAACTCAGGGTTCCTCTCGACTTGCCTTAGGCCCTCTTCTCGAGTTGTCTTGGGGCAACTCCTCTCTAGCAAGGATGTGCAGGGTGGCTCCTATCTTGTTGCTAGGTGGGTAACTACTCACTAGTTTTGGCGTGGGACTTCTCTATAGTTGTGGTCAGGGTCAACTCTGTTGTTCTTGTGGGTTTGATTCTCTTCAGTTGTGGCATGCAAGCTCCTCTCTAGTTGTGGTGTGAGGTTTGTCACTATTAGCAGTAGAGTGGCTCCTGTCTAAGTGTGATGTCCAGTGGGCTCCTCTGGAGTTGTGATGGAGAGCTTCTCTCAAAGTGCAGGGCTGTGTGCTCTCTGGTTGGGGTGTGGGTGGATCCATGGGGGAGGCCCTCTATACTTTTGATGCTAGGGGTTCTTCACTAATTTAGTGGGATTGCTTCTCTCTAGTTGTAAGGGTCACCACTCGACTTACTTCAGGGGCTCGTCTCTATTTGTGGCAGAAGGACTTCTCTCTAGGTGTGATATCCTGGGGGACTACACTCTAGTTGTGCCTGGGGAATCTGCTTCAGTTTTGGCTAGGGACCCCCTCCGTCATTTTGATCGGTGTGCCCTTTTCTTGTTACAGCCTAGGGCTCCTGTCAAATTGCAGTGGGGAACTCGGGGTGCCTCTTGAGTTGAAGCAGGTAACTCAGGGTTCCTTTGAGTTGTTGTGGAGCCTCCTCTCGAGCTACAGTGGGGCAGATTCCCTGTAGTAGTGATGTGCAGGCTGGCCCCTTGCGAGCTGCAATGTGCAGGTAGCTACTCTCTAGTTATGACATGGGGCTCCACTCTAATTGCAGTGAGGGTCCACTCTTTATTTTTAGTGGATCGGCTCCTCTCTAGTTGTTGTTTGCAGGCTCTTCTCTAGTTGTGGAAGTGGGGAATTCTCTTTAGTTGTGGTAGCCAGATGCGGTAGAGTGCTTTTCTCAAATTGTGATGGGGGTGACTCCTCTCTGGCTGTGATGAGAAGGGGCCTTTTTCTAGTTGCGATGTGCAGGAGGTTACTCTCTAGTTTTATCAAGGGGGCCTCCTATTTAGTTGTGGTTATGGGACTTCCTCTCTTGTTGTGGTATAGTGTTCCTCTCAAATTGTGGTGGGTTAGGCTCTTCTTGGGAATCCTCTGGAGTTACATCAGGGGGAATGGGGCTTATCTTGAGTTGCAACGGGGGACTCGGGGTTCCTCTTGAGTTGCTGCAGGGGTATTGGGCCTCATCTTGATTTGAGGCGGGGAACCCAAGGTTCTCGAGTTCCAGCTGGAAACTCGGATTCCCTCTCGAGTTGCAACAGGGGAGTTAGGCCTCCTCTTGAGTTGAGGCAGGGAACTCGGGTTACTCTTGAGTTGCAACAGGGGAGTCTGGCCTCTCAAGTTGCAGCAGGAGACTCAAAGCTCCTCTCGAGTTGCAGCGGAACTCAGTGTTACTCTTGAGTTGCAATAGGTGAGTCTGGCCTCCTCTCGATTTGCAAGGGGTAACTTGGGATTCCTCTCGAGTTGTAGCAGGGAGTCAGAGCTCCTCTCAAATTGCAGCCATTACTCAATGTTCCTCTCTAGTTGCAGCTTGGAATTCAGGGTTCCACTCTTGCTGTGGAGGGGAACTCAGGGTTCCTCTCAAATTATGGATGTACGCAGGGTTTCTCTTGACTTGCGGTGGGGACTCCTCTTTAGTTGTCTTGGGGTGACTCGTCTCTAGCAATGATGTGCAGGGTGGCTTCTGTCTTGTTTTTTTTTGTCACTAATTTTGTCATGGGACTTCTCTATCGTTTTGGGCAGGTTCAAATCTGTAGTTGCAGTGGGTTTGATTCTCTCTAGTGGTGATGTGCAAGGTCCTCTCTGCTGCTGCTGCTAAGTCGCGTCAGTCGTGTCCAACTCTGTGCAACCCCATAGACGGCAGCCCACCAGGCTCCCCCATCCCTGGGATTCTCCAGGCAAGAACACTGGAGTGGGTTGCCATTTCCTTCTCCAATGCATGAAAGTGAAAAGTCAAAGTGAAGTCGCTCAGTCGTGTCTGACTCTTCGCGACCCCATGAACTGCAGCCTACAAGGCTCCTCCATCCATGGGATTTTTCAGGCAAGAGTACTGGTGTGGGGTGCCATTGCCTTCTCCGAAGGTCCTCTCTACTTTTGGTTAAGTTCATCTGTATTAGCAGTAGAGGGGCTCCTCTCTTTGTGTGATGTCCAGAGGGCTCCTCTAGAGTTGTGGTGGAGGGCTCCTCTAGAGGTGTGGGGCAGTGCCCTCTCTGGTTGGGGTATGGGTGGCTCCATGGGGGAGGTCCTCTCTACTTATGGTGCCAGGGGTTCCTCACTATTATTAGTGGGTTTGCTGCTCTCTAGTTGTGAGGGACTCCACTTGACTTCCTTCAGGTAGCTCGTCTCTATTTGGGGCAAAAGTTCTTCTCTCTAGGTGTGATATCCTGGGGGATTCTACTTTAGTGTGCCAGAGTAATCCGCTTCAGTTTGGCTAGGGTCCCCTCTGTCATTTTGACAAATATCCCCTTTTCTTGTTACAGCCTAGGGCTCCTGTCAAATTACAATGGGAATTTGGGTCCTCTTGGGTTGTGGCAGGTGACTCGGGGTTCCTTTAGAGTTGTGGTGGAGACTCCTCTTAAGCTGCAGTGGGGCAGATGCCCTCTACTAGAGAAGTGCAGGTTGGCCCCTGTCTAATTGCAATGTGCAGGAGGCTAGTCTCTATTTGTGGGATGGGGCTCCACTCTGACTCCCCTGAGGGTCCACTCTCTATTCGTGGTGAGTCAGCTCATCTCTAGAAGTCTTTTGCAGACTTCTCTCTTTTTGTGGCATGGGGGCTCCTCTTTTTATTTTTTAATTGTTTTTACCATCTTTTTAAAAAAATGAATTTATTTAATTGGGGGCTAATTATTTAAAATATTGTAATGGTTTCCTCGGTGTGTATGCCCAGCAGTGGGATTGCTGGGTCATATGGCAGTTCTATTTGCAATTTTTTAAGGAATCTCCACACTGTTCTCCATAGTGGCTGTACTAGTTTGAGAATTGAAAGAGACACATGTACCCCAATGTTCATTGCAGCATTGTTTATAATAGCCAGGACATGGAAACAACCTAGATGTCCATCAGCAGATGAATGGATAAGAAAGCTGTGGTACATATACACAATGGAGTATTACTCAGCCATTAGAAAGAATACATTTGAATCAGTTCTAATGAGATGGATGAAACTGGAGCTGATTATACAGAGTGCAGTAAGCCAGAAAGAAAAACACTAATACAGTATACTAACACATATATATGGAATTTAGAAAGATGGTAATGATAACCCTGTATGCGAAACAGCAAAAGAGACACAGATGTATAGAACAGATTTTTGGACTCTGAGGGAGAGGGAGAGGGTGGGATGATTTGGGAGAATGGCACTGAAACATGTATACTATCATGTAAGAAATGAATCACCAGTCTATGTTCGATACAGGATACAGGATGTTGGGGCTGGTGCATGAGGATGATCCAGAGAGATGATATGGGGTGGGAGGTGGGAGAGGAGTTCAGTATTGGGAACTCATGTACACCCGTGGTGGAATCATGTCAATGTATGACAAAACCAATACAGTATTGTAAAGTAAGATTATACAGAGTGAAGTAACCCAGAAAGAAAAACACCAATACAGTATACTTACATATATATATGGAATTTAGAAAGATGGTAATGATAAACCTGTACGCGAAACAGCAAAAGAGACACAGATGTATAGAACAGACTTTTGGACTCTGAGGGAGAGGGAGAGAGTGGGATGATTTGGGAGAATGGCACTGAAACATGTATACTATCATGTAAGAAATGAATCACCAGTCTATGTTCGATACAGGATACAGGATGCTTGGGACTGGTGCATGGGGATGATCCAGAGAGTTGATATGGGGTGAGAGGTGGGGGTGGTTCAGGATTGGGAACTCATGTACACCCGAGACAGATTCATGTCAATGTATGGCAAAACCAATACAGTAATAAAAAAAAAAAAAAAAATTTAAAACAGGTTAAAAAAAAAGTTAACTATAAAAAATATCTTCCTAGTAAAAAATACTTTGTAAAAGGAATAGTAGCAAAATATAAAATCTTCCTTTGTTGTAGAGACATATACTTTGCCAACTTAATTTAGAAACACTATTGATAAAATTATCCTTTTGATAAAAAAAAAAAAGAGTCCCTTGGATAGCAAGTAGATAAAAACCAGTCAATCCTAAAGGAAATCAGTCCTGAATATTCATTGGAAGGACTGGTGCTGAAGCTGAAGCTCCAATACTTTGGCTACCTGATGCAAAGGGACGACTCACTGGAAAAGACCCTGATGCTGGGAAAGACTGAGGGCAGGAGGAGAAGGGGCAACAGAGGATGAGACAGTTGGATGGCATCATCGATTCAATGGACATGAATTTGGGCAAAATCCAGGAGTAGTGAAGAACAAGGATACCTGGCGTGTTGCAGTCCATGGGGTCTCAAAGAGTTGGACATGACTGAGCAACAGAACAATTGTTTTATAGTAGGGCTGTTTAAGAAAGAGCTGGGATTTAAAATCCTGGTTTTTCAGTCAAAGTTGTGATTCAGTGCTCTTTCTTAATCTTATAAACCATGAAAGAATATAATGTGGAACCTATCCTGTATGAAAAACTCAAGAAGACTCAAGAGGAATCAAAGGTGAAATCTTGACACTTGTTCTAAGATAGCTCTGCATGTATAGTAAATGAGAAAGATATAATGTTAAAAAAAAAAGGAGGGTTTATTTTTCCCTAAAATTAATTGCTGTTCAGTATCCAGTATAAACAAAGATGTGAAAACAGAGACTTAAATGTCCTTTATTAGGGCAAATTGGTAATGTGCATATGAGTTCTAAAAAGTAAAGTCTTTAATTCAGTATGCTTTTAGAAACTGGTCTTCAAACTGTCTGCATCTTTTCATATGAGAGTATTCATTACATTTATGTTTATACATTTATGTTTATAATTTGATGCAACCTAAATTTTCATACTGACTTTCTAAATTCTTTGTGAAGATTTAAAGTGAACATTTAAAACTTACCATTTACCATGGCAACTTCAGCAGTAATTAGGAACTACAGAGCAGTGTATTTTAGTGTGATCTCATTTTCATAAAAGTTTATGTGAATGTATATTCCAAGGGAATTACGTATATTACATATATGATAAACAATGATATTCATATGTCTGTACATGGGAAATTCTTAAGTATAAGCTCCAAATTATTAGTTCTATTTCTTTTTTGTTTTTGTTCTATTCTTGGCCATGTAGGATCTTAGTACCCTGACCAGGGTTTCAATCCCTGTCTCTGGCAGTTGAAGCACAGAGTTTTAACCACTAGACTACCAGGGAAGTCCCCAATCCTGTTTTTTTTTTTTTTTTTTTGAGGGAGTGATGTTGTTATGGATATGGATAAACAGAAAGTGAAATAAATAATTAGAAGTGCATACCATAAAGACATTCCAAACAAAAAATATGACACTCAGTACCTTTAATGGAAAGCAGATGTGATTTCAGTCTCAGTTTGCTATGGACATGTATGGCCACCTGCCCTGGGTTTCTCAGGAACCATGCTGGCTCTCTTGTTTACCTACAATCACGGTAGTTTTAGGATAATAGAAGTCAAAAGATCTCTCAATCCACATTTTCTTATCCTTTACCTACAGAAATGAGAATGGCAAGAATAGTTTAGAAAGTGCCCAGCTCAAACCAAATCCTGGATAATGCAGAGAAGTCCCTATCAGTAACCCCAACTGAAACTGTCTGGGCTTTGGTCCCAGACCTGGCAAACAACACACTCTGTGGGTCGAGAGACAATGGGAATCAGAGCCAACCTCCCAGTGAAAAGAGACACTGACATCATGAATGAGTTCCTACTTGAAAAAATCCTAAGAAGCAATTTCTGAAAACAGCCCTGCAGAGAGTTTATGCACAACTGTGAGAAAAGCAAAATAGATAAAATAAAATAAAACCTTGGGGGCAGGAAAAGAACTTACCTATCATTTAGCTTAATCCTTTCATTTCACAGATGAAGAAATTGAGTCCCCAAAGAGGAAAAAGTTGCCAAAGTCACTCTGTAAATTAGCTCTTTAAAATCAAATCTTCTAATCCCCAAATTAGTACAGTTCTTATCTAAGAGGACTCCTAAACTAAAGCACTACTGGTTCTGTGGGTCATGTAATTATCTGGACAAAAGGAGATTATGTCACATGAAATCATTTTCAGACCATCTCAGGAAGAGTTATACAATATTTTGTGGTTATAATGTCCTCTTTTTAAAAACTTTTGTTACATTACTTGCAAAACACAAGCACCTATTTATTTAACTGCCATTGAAAAGTGGGTGTTCCTTGAGAATAAGGATCATATTTTATTCACCTTGAATCCCCAGTACCAATAGCACTGTCTAGAATATGGCAGATACTTGGTAAATAGTTCATAAACAAATGAATGCTTTCTCCCTATTATAACTGGTGATGAGATGACTGCTCAGTGGATTAACCAAGGGATAGCATGATATGATGGAGTAGACTCTCATAGTTAAGAGCCCGGATTTAAGTCTCATCTGTACCACTCCCTGAAAGTAAGATTTAAGGCAAGACTTTTAAGTACCCTGAGCAACACATTCCTCACCTATAAATTTGAAGAAATGATACCTGCTAGCCACCTGATGTGAATAGCCAACTCATTGGAAAAGACCCTGATGCCGGGAAATATTGATGGCATGAGAAGAAGTGGGTGACAGAGGATGAGATGGTTGGATGGCATCACCAACTCAATGGACATGAGTTTGAGCAAACTCTGGGAGATACTGAAGAACAGGGGATCCTGGTATACTGAAGTCCATAGGGCCACAAAGATTTGGACATGACTTAGCAACTAAACAACAATTCTACTTCCCAATTTAGCCATGAGGATCAAACGTGAAACATCTGAAATTACAAATGCTGTGCTTAGTTGCTCAGTCAGGTCTGACTCTTTGCAAGCCTATGGACTGTAGTCTGCCAAGCTCCTCTGTCCATGGGGATTCTCCAGGCAAGAATACTGAAGTGGGTTGTCATGCCCTCCTCCAGGGGATCTTTCTAACCCAGGATCAAACCCAGGTCTCCCATATTGCAGGCAGATTCTTTACCATCTGAATCAACAGGGAAGGCTGGAATTAAAAATACTTTTATTAAGAGCAAACTGTTACCTGAATCGAAGAGATGTGGGTATTGGCAGGGGGCTTTTGACCATGGTCTGGCTTTTAAAGAACATGTCATTCAGATATGATATCCACTGTATATAAAATTCAATATTTAAGCCTGCTTCTACTGGTATATGACATATGTCTCCAATATGCTCTGCTGTTCAGGGTTCATGACATTGTATAAGAGGCAGTGATCAAGATGATCCTCAAGAAAAAAGAAAAAGAAATCAAATGCCCAAGAAAAAGAAAGGCAACAAGGCAAAATGGTTGAGTGAGGAGGCCTTACAAGTAGCTGAGAAGAGAAATAAGAGCAAACTGTTACCTGAATCGAAGAGATGTGGGTATTGGCAGGGGGCTTTTGACCATGGTCTGGCTTTTAAAGAACATGTCATTCAGATATGATATCCACTGTATATAAAATTCAATATTTAAGCCTGCTTCTACTGGTATATGACATATGTCTCCAATATGCTCTGCTGTTCAGGGTTCATGACATTGTATAAGAGGCAGTGATCAAGATGATCCTCAAGAAAAAAGAAAAAGAAATCAAATGCCCAAGAAAAAGAAAGGCAACAAGGCAAAATGGTTGAGTGAGGAGGCCTTACAAGTAGCTGAGAAGAGAATTGAAAAGCAAAGGAGAAAGATATACCCATTTGAATGCAGAATTCCAAAGAATAGCAAGGAGAGATAAGAAAGCCTGCTTCAGTGATCAATGCAAAGAAATAGAGGAAAATAATAGAATGGGAAAGATTAGAGATCTCTTCAAGAAAATTAGAGATACCAAGGGAACATTTCATGCAAAGATAGGTACAATAAAGGACAGAAATGGTATGGACCTAACAGAAGCAGAAGAGATTAAGAAGGAGTGGCAAGAATACACAGAAGAACTGTACAAAAAAGATCTTCATGACCCAGATAATCACGATGGTGTGATCACTCACCTAGAGCCAGAAATCCTGGAATGTGAAGTCAAGTGGGCCTTAGGAAGCATCACTATGAACAAACGTAGTGGAGGTGATGGAATTCCAGTTGAGGTCTTTCAAATCCTAAAAGATGATGCTATGAAAGTGTTGCACTCAATATGCCAGAAAATTTGGAAAACTCGGCAGTGGCCACAGGACTGAAAAATGTCAGTTTTCATTCCAGTCCCAAAGAAAGGCAATGCCAAAGAATGTTCAAAGTACTGCACAACTGCACTCATCTCATATGCTAGCAAAGTAGTGCTCAAAATTCTCCAAGCCAGGCTTCAATAGTAGATGAACAGTGAACTTCCAGATGTTCAAGCTGGATTTAGAAAAGACAGAGGAACCAGAGATCAAATCACCAACATTTGTTGGATCATTGAACAAGTAGAGAAAACATCTACTTCTGCTTTATTAACTATGTCAAAGCCTTTGACTGTGTGGATCACAACAAACTGGAAAATTCAAAAGAGATGAGAATATCAACACCTGACCTCCCTCCTGAGAAAACTGTATGCAAGTCAAGAAGGATCAGTTAGAACTGGACATGGAACAACAGACTGGTTCCAAATCGGGAAAGGAGTGCATCAAGGCTGTATACTGTCACCCTGCTTATTTGCCTTATTTGCAGAGTACATCATGCAAAATACCTGGATGGATGAAGCACAAGCTGGAATCAAGGTTGCCGGGAGAAATATCAATAACCTCAGATATGCAGATGACACCACCTTTATGGCAGAAAGTGAAAAAGAATTTAAAAAGCCTCTTGATGAAAGTGAAAGAGGAGAGTCAAAAAGTTGACTTAAAAATCAACATTCAGAAAACTAAGATCATGACATCTGGTCCCATCACTTCATGGGAAATAGATGGGGAAACAATGGAAACAGTGAGAGATTTTATTTTGGGGGCTCCAAAATCACTGCAGATGGTAACTGCAGCCATGAAATTAAAAGACACTTACTCCTTGGAAGAAAAACTATGACCAACCTAGACAGCATATTAAAAAGCAGAGATGTTACTTTGCCAACAAAGGTCTGTCTAGTCAAGGCTATGGTTTTTCCTGTGGTTACGAATGGATGTGAGAGTTGGACTATGAAGAAGGCTGAGTGCCAAAGAATTGCTGCTTTTGAACTGTGGTGTTGGAGAAGACTCTTGAGAGTCCCTTGGACTGCAAGGAGATCCAACCAGTCTATCCTAAAGGAAATCAGTCCTGAATATTCACTGGGAGGACTGATGCTAAAGCTGAAACTCCAGTACTTTGGCCAGCTGATGGGAAGAACCGACTCATCAGAAAAGACCCTGACGCTGGAAAAGATTGAAGTTGGGAGGAGAAGGGGATTACAGAGGATGAGATGGTTGGATGGTATCACCGACTAAATGGACATGAGTTTGAATAAGCTCCAGGATTTGGGATTGATCTGGAAGTCTGGCATTCTACAGTCCATGGGATTGCAAAGAGTTGGACACGACTGAGTGACTGAACTGAACTGATGCTCTGCCGAGAAATCCAAAGGTACTTGTTATACAGTCCTGTGAGAATAGCAGTTCAAGGCGTATCTGTTAACTGACATTTGAGAGTGATACATCCACAGATTTGGGGGTTTCCCAGAAATTTGAAAGATTTTAAATTCTATTTTCTTTCTAAAACACATAATTATTTGCAAGTGGAGGATAAGAAAGGATGTTGTAATGCAAATAGCTGGCAACTGGCAAAAGGACAATTTCCTCTATAACTTTGGATTGAGGACTCCTACTTGTATATCAAACAGCAGTAAACTACTCCATACTGCAGACTGCTCGGTCCCCTTTTTCATAGAGGACATTGCATATGTTAAATTGAAGAACTTCAATATCGCACGGTAAAGACAGAGACCAATGTAGTTCTTTGCAGCAGTGAAATCGTTGTAAATAATCATTCATCCAAGTACTATTGGAAGTAAAATTAGGGCTTTCTAAGTATACCAACCAACCTAAATTCTGTGAATTGATCTCTAAAGCCTCATTAGTTTTTTTCTTAAATACCAAAGGTGGGTAGCAAGCAGTAAGAGTAAGGTGTAAGGAAAGAATAAGGTGTAGGCCAAAAACCCATATATCAAAAATAGGAAAATTAGATTTCTTTCACACAGAGAGTAAGTGTAGTGAAATAAAAGTCACAGTGGCTATGGAGACAGAGCTTCGTAGCTCTGGACTTAAATTCGAGTCCTGCCACTTACGAGATATATGTGTTTGTGTGCTAAGTCACTTCAGTTGAGTCTGACTCTTTGCAACCCTACAGACTGTAGCTGCCAGGATCCTCAGCCCATGGGATTCTCCAGGCAAGAATACTGGAGAGGGTTGCTCTTCTCCAGGGGCTCTATCCAACCCAGGGATCAAACTCGTATCCCTTATGTCTCATTGGCAGGCGGGTTCTTTAACACTATTACCACCTGAAAACCCACTAGATATACAGTCCATTCACGTTATAAAATTCAACTAGGTATACAGTTCTGCTGAATTTTATAACCTGCACGAGGAGAAAAGCTCACATAGGCCATGCCGAAAGGAGCCAGAGATTTTGGTATCCGAGCAGAGGCTAAATCTTTCCCTCGTTGCTTCCATGTGCATGACACAGTAAGGTCCAGGAATATTCTCAGGCTGCCGAATACCCCTTCTCTTGGTTGGCTAAGCAGGGACAATTGTGAAGAAAGGAAAAGTGGAGGATGACTGGGGATAATTCTTCTAAGCTTCAGGGAGACAAATTCTCTCCCTTTTCCTTGGTTTCCTTGAAATTTTTTTTCTCCAGCTTTTGCAATGAGAGTGATGAGATCATTGATCAAGAGTTAAGAATACAGAGATAGAAAAAGGACCAAGAATAACATTTCTTTTGCATTTAGTCTAGGCTTTAAGGCTCTATGACATCCAGCTCAGCTCATTAAAAAACAGACATTCCAAATTGAAGCTGATGCTGAAAGCTCAATTGTAATAAATTCAGTATTTTTTTTTTTTTGGTCCAGTGTCTTCCCTGTAAATGCATGCAGTGGAGGCCTAATGGGGACCATTGCAACCGTTGGTAGGTGGCTTATTAAGAAGCTGGAGCCTGAAGCTCTCTTTTTATTTCACAAGCTTTTGAATGTATCAGCTCATAAGTGCTGGCATTTCTCTCTATACTGATAGAAAATAGAAAATTCTGCTGCTGTTTAATACACTCTGTGTTATTTTCCAGAAAAATTGGGCAGGTTAACCACCTGCACAGCTTGATTCACGCAAAAGAGAGACTTCAAGGGAAATCAAATATTATTGATCTATCAATCGTTACACTTCCAGTAAAAAATATTTTTATTAAGACAACAACAACAACTCTAAAATCCCATAGAGGAAAGCCTAGGTAGGCTCATCACTTGGCATATCTTTTCTCTCTGTTCTCAGGAATCAGCACATAATAAATGCTCAATAATTTTTATTATGGGCTTCTCTCAGGCTCAGTGGTAAAGAATCTGCCTGCCAATGCAGGAGATGCAAGTTTGATCCCTGTGTCAGGAAGATCCCCTGCAGAAGGAAATGGCAACCCACTCCATATTCTTGCCTGGGAAATCCCATGGACAGAGGAGCCTGACGGGCTACAGTCCACGGGGTCACAAAAGAATCAGACATGACTTAATGACTAAACAAAAGCAACAACAAAATGCTTATTGCATGAAGGAATCCATCTCTCTACCTTGTTTTGTTCTAGTTAAGGAATCTTTGAAGGGTTGGGAGTAGTCTCTTCTATTTGCTTTCTTGCATTGTTGCCACTGCCATTTAAAATTTCTGATCAGAGTTTTTATTCTGTCATTAGTTTTGATTTGCTAGTTCTTCCCCATGTCTCTAGAGTTGAAGTCCTTCAGAGGCAGCTATTAAGTACTGCCAAGAGCTTACTCCTTGGAAGAAAAGTTATGACCAACCTAGATAGTATATTGAAAAGCAGAGACATTACTTTGCTGACTAAGGTCCGTCTAGTCAAGGTTATGGTTTTTCCAGTAGTCATGTATGGATGTGAGAGTTGGACTGTGAAGAAGGCTGAGCGCCGAAGAATTGATGCTTTTGAACTATGGTGTTGGAGAAGACTCCTGAGAGTTCCTTGGACTGCAAGGAGATCCAACCAGTCCATTCTGAAGGAGATCGGCCCTGGGATTTCTTTGGAAGGAATGATGCTAAAGCTGAAACTCCAGTACTTAGGCCACCTCATGCAAAGAGTTGACTCACTGGAAAAGACTCTGATGCTGGGAGGGATTAGGGGCAGGAGGAGAAGGGGATGACAGAGGATGAGATGGCTGGATGGCATCACTGACTTGATGGACGTGAGTCTGAGTGAACTCTGGGAGTTGGTGATGGACAGGGAGGCCTGGCGTGCTGCGATTCATGGGGTCGCAAAGAGCCGGACACGACTGAGCGACTGAACTGAACTGAACTGAAGAGCACTGGAAAGAAAAATAACAATTGAAATCCCAGGTCTGTCATTACTAGCTGTATGGCCTTGAACAATGTACTTAATCCCTCTGGACCTCAGTTTCCTCGTCTGTGCAATGTAGAGAATGAATTTTGATGGTGGTTCTTAACCAAGAAGGCACAAAGAAAGCACCTGTGGGACTCTGTTAACACACACATGTCCAGGTACTTCCACAGGGATTCTGAATCTGTAGGTTTAAGGAGAGGGCATTTCTAAGATGATCCACAAAGTTCTTTCAAAAGTAAGTTTGAAGTCCTAGAATTTTCAAATTTTTCAATCGTGTGTTCAACAAGACTACTATAAATAACTGTATTTCTACGATGATCCACAAACGTCTTTCAAATGTAAGTTTGAAGTCCCAGGATTTCCAGAATTCTCAATAATGTATTCAACAAGAATTTATAAAACAGGAATAGTGTTCTCTGTATTATTCTAAATTTTCTGGAGGGAATGCATTGGCTGTTTCAACATTAATCTAACCATTAATTTTAATTATCCTATTAATCATTAATTTTAATGGTCAATTTAATTATTAACAGATGAGTTCTAATTTATTTGGTCTCTGCCTCTAGCTAATTAAGTTCTGGAGCCAAGGAGGCAATATGCAAAGTACACTCTCATTTCAGCTGGCTTCCACTGTGAACACTAACTAGCTCCTGGGAATGGACTGATGATGGAGAGAATGTGGCTCTGCAGTTAGCACTACTACGGTTAGTTTAGATGGAGTTGAATATATGCCTACTTATGATGTGGGTCAAATCCATCCACTCTGGTACCCTCTGTTACCTTCAACACTCTTGTCCTGAGTTTTCCCAAGGAAATAAAGTGTCGCAGGCTACCTGTCTGGTGTCCTATGACACTCGACCCAAATTCTTAGACCTGTATCAATTTAATATTTTATGGTCCTTATATATCAACTGCTCTGCAGGGCCATTAATGGCTAGTTCTGTTCCCTGTCCTTTTCCTACCCTAAACTGTATCCTAGGGGGCTTCCCAATAACTCAGCAGGTAAAGAATCCACCTGCAGTGCAGGAACACAGGAAACATGGGTTTGATTCCTGGGTCAGGAAGATCCCCTGGAGAAGGCGATGGCAACCCACTCCAGTATTCTTGCCTGAAAAACCCCATGGACACAGCAGCCTGGTGGGCTACAGTCCATGAGGTCACAAAGAGTTGGACATGTCTGAGGGACTAAGCACATATGCATGTACCCTGACTGTAAATCTTAAAGGAACTTCAATACATTAAGACTTTCTTCAACTATTACTTCAGTGAAGTCTTCCTTGACTTGGCTTAGCAAACCAAAGTTCTGTTTCCTCTGAGCCACCTCTGCGTTTTATCTGTTGTACTAATTATCTGCTGACATTGATGTCTCCCTTGACTATAAGTCTCTCAACGTTAAAGACATTGCCTTTTTATCTCTGTATCTGTATGGGCTTCCCTGGTGGCTCAGACAGTAAAGAATCTACCCGCCAATGCAGGAGACACAGGAGGTTTGGGTTCCATCACTGGGTGGGGAAGATTCCCTGGAGGAGAGCATGGCAACCCACTCCAGTATTCTTGCCCGGAGAATCCCACAGACAGAGGAGCCTGGTGAGCTACAGTCCATGGAGGCACAAAGAGTCGGCTACAACTAAGCAAGTAACACTTTCCCTTTCACATCCCTGCATTGCCAATCATAATTTCAGAACAGAGTCAGCATTCAAAAATTGCCAGCTGACAAATGAATGAATGGATAAAATGAGACTTGTAGACAGCTTTTATGGACTTTCCTAAAACTCCAGGCACCCTTTAAAAGGGAACTTTAAAAATCCCCTCACAATGGGGCATATTGGTAAATCTGTACTCCACATTTTCTGAAAGAAAGAAATTATATCATCCAATGACTGGCTTGTTTAGGTAAAGACACAGCATCCATTCATTCATGGCTTTTTTTGCTCAGGCCAACTGCATCTGCAATCCCCTTCAAGATAGGCACTGTTAGATGCAGAGATGAGTCTGAAGTAAATTCTCCTTTCAAGTAATTTATGGTCTAGTGGGAAGAGTACAACACATAATGAATAATGGTAATACAAAGCTGTAATTCAGGTACAGAGGACGTCTTACAACGATTTGGAGAAAGTGATTAACAAAGGAATTAAAGGAAAAGTGAACTTGGATCCTGAAATAATGTAGTATTTAAATAAGCAGAGAATCGGCAAGGTTATTCCAAGCTGAGAGAATACATTTACAAAAGCAAGGAGGGAAGTAAAACATGTATAGGGTTCATGCACATTTCCAGTGGTGGAGAAAGGTTTGAAAAGGTGCAGAATAGAGGCAGATCGTGCGTAGCTCTGAGGGTGTGCAGCTAAGTTTGAATTCTGTCTTCCTGCATCAGTGGGAAACCACTGGACTTCTCATCAAGAGAAATGACATTATCAGAAAGAGAAAAACCTATCACATAAGACAAACCTAAATTCAGTGATCAGATCTGCCATTTTTTAGAGTCATCTGCACAAGCGAGTTACCTAAGCACTCAGAGCCAGCTCGTAACCTGCGTTGTTAGTTACCATAAGGATTAAAAAAGTGATCCCAGGATAGAGGACACATGTACACCCACGGATGATTCATGTCAAAGTATCGCAAAAAACACTATAATATTGTAAAGTAATTAGCCTCCAATTAAAATTAATTAATTAAAAAAGAAGTGATCCCTTTAAAGAACAGAACACTATGCTTAGCTTCTAATACTCAATAAAATATTGTCGGTGTATTTTATTTTAGAAAGATTGTCCTGTTTACACTGAGCATGATATTTTGAAACATGAAAAGACAGGAAAAGGAGAATGTTAGAGGACTTTTGCTCAAACAGGAGCCAATTAAGGCCAGGCTAGTGCTCTAGGGGAGCAAGATAAGGACACAGGTACCCCCAGTACTTGGTACCTGGGAAAACAATTATGGCACTGTTCTGCTATTGTTATGTGAAACACTTCCCTGCTCTGCCAAGGGCTAATGTGACATTTCCCATCAATCATACCCACGACCAGAGAACACCACCTCTCTGGTGAGCTCTCACTGCCAGGCTCCTGAGCCAAGACTATTGATGCCTGACACCTTTTTGAGAAGCCTGCAAACTTCAGGTAATTATTGGCCATCAGGCTGTTAAGCAATTGTGTTGCTGAGAGAGAGAGATCTGATAAGTAAATTCTATGTAGTGTGTCCCAAAATAGAGAGTAAGCAGAAAGTTTCTTTTAATTTTTAAGAATTCAAAAGTTAGGAAATGCATACACTTGCACTAAGAAGTTAAAAGTCATGTCTCACTTGCCATGCAGAGAAGGCAATGGCACCCCAGTCCAGTACTCGTGCCTGGAAAATCCATGGATGGAGGAGCCTGGTAGGCTGTAGTCCATGGGGTCACTAAGAGTTGGACACGACTGAGCAACTTCCCTTTCACTTTTCACTTTCATGCACTGGAGAAGGAAATGGCAACCCACTCCAGTGCTCTTGCCTGGAGAATCCCAGGGATGGGGGAGCCTGGTGGGCTGCCGTCTATGGGGTCACCCAGAGTCGGACACGACTGAAGCGACTTAGCAGCAGCAGCAGCACTTGCCATGCAGTTCTTGCAACAGGTTAGAACATTTATTTCTCAGTATTTGTTATCATTTGTTGAATGTTGATATTAATTCAAAAAAGGCATATTGGAAATTTTGTGTCATATATTTTGGTAAAATATTCAATTATAAATTTCTAGATTTGGGTTATTTATTCTATAATATGCATATCATTGCCTAATATATATTATTTATTTATATTGGTTGTTACAATATATACACTATATAATGTCATTTGTATCGCATAGACATATTTACAGAATATATATATATATATATATATATATATATAGTGGCTCAGTTGGTAAAGAATCTGCCTGTGATGCAGGAGACCCAGGTTTGATCCCTGAGTAGGGAAGATCCACTGGAAAAGGAAATGGTAACCCACTCCAGTATTCCTGCCTGGAGAATTCTATGGACACAGGAGTTGGGTGGGCCACAGTCCATGGGGTTGCAAAGAGCTGGACATGACTGAGTGACTAATTTTCACATTTTTCATATATAAATATGAATGCACCTGGACATATATATTAAAGCCCTGTTATCTAATATCTGATATTTGAATTTTCTACTGGAAAATAAATTTTGGAATGATATCATTTTCTAATTTCTAATTATAACACTAAAAATTAGCAACATATGAGAAAATCTGTCATTAGACACTGTATATGTTCTCTGAGATATATCTATATATCTCAATACTTTATGGTCATATAATTTTAGATGTGCTACATAAAGTGAGTATTTACTACGGGCAAACAGCTTTTTGAAAGAACATACAGGCACACAAAGAATTGAATGGAAAACATACTAAAATTATATGCTGTGTTTGCAGTATTTTAATTTCACCACTTTAAAAGGGAGAGAAAAACAGAATGGCATGAATTTTTAAAGTCCAAGAGCTGGAATTGTGAAAAGTAGCTTTTATAAAGTAAAAAGTAAGTTTCCTACACTTTATTAAGAGGTGACTGACTTCTGAAAACACATTTCAACACAATGACTGTGGAAAATGATACTCCTAGATGTCAGCATATGCTGGCGTCTAAAATATGACTTCAGGAATACTACTAATAGTAATGGTATCAAAATTAAGTATTTTAACATTTCCTTTTCTTAATCCCTCAGTCTTCCTGGATGAACCACTGGCTTGGCAGAAGTCACTGAATTCTGTTCCAGCCCTGTTCACGAATACTAATCAAGTTCCTTGATATATGATCCTCGAACATGAATTCATTCTACTAGCCAGGACACAGTTTTATTTTTCACATTTCACAAAGATTTATGAGAAACAGTTCTGTGGCATTTATTGGCCTCAGTGTTTTACTAATTAACATTCCTGTGTATCCATGGAGGAGAAGAGACACAGACTTACAATATACTTCCTTTATCTCTGAATAGCCTGCTTGTTCCTGTGTAAAGACTGTTAATTAGTTTAACCCCAAACTCCCTAAAAACATTTTTTAAAATTCTCAAGTCACTGAAAAGAAACTCTCAAATTAAGAACATTAGTTCATATATTTCTTATAACTGGGAACTACATGTAAAAAGCCTCATCATGAAGGTAGTGGAATATCCAACAGAAAAAAAGTGACGAGTATATGCATTTTCTTCACGTCGGACTCTCTCACTGTGGGGCACGTTACAAAAAGTCTTTATAACCAGCTGACTCAAGTTGAAGTTCCCAGTTTCCCCATGTGTTGGCTCTGTAATCTTAAGTGAGCTAATTAGTGTGATGGCAGAGGAGTGTAGAGGTTACAAGTTTCATTTCATCATTTGTTTACTTTTATCTGTCAGGGAGTTTGTTTTATGTAGTTCATCCCATTTAATCTTTGAAACCACTCGTCAAAGCGCTGTGCTTAGTCTCAGTCGTGTCCGACTCTTTGCAACCCCATGGACCACAGCCGCCAGGCTCCTCAGCCCACGGCATTTGTCGGGCAACAATACTGGAGAGGTTACCATGCCTTCCTCCAGGGGCTCTTCCCACCCAGAGAATGAACCCAGGTCTCCCTCATCGCAGGCAGATTCCTTACCGTCTGAGCCACCAGGGAAGCACAAGAATACTAGAGTGGGTAGCCTATCCTTTTTCTTTTTTACTTGTACAATTATTTTTTTTTTTTTATTTTCAAGCTATGTATTCTTTTTTTTTTTTTTAATTTTACTTTACAATACTGTATTGGTTTTGCCATACATTGACATGAATCCACCACGGGTATACATGAGTTCCCAATCCTGAACCCCCCTCCTACCTCCCTCCCCATATCATCTCTCTGGATCATTCCCGTGCACCAGCCCCGAGCATCCTGTATCCTGTATCGAACCTAGAATGGCAATTCGTTTCTTACACGATAGTATACATGTTTCAATGCCATTCTCCCAAATCATCCCACTCTCTCCCTCTCCCTCAGAGTCCAAAAGTCCATTCTATTCATCCGTGTCTCTTTTGCCATCTCGCATACAAGGTTATCATTACCATGTTTCTAAATTCCATATATATGTGTTAGTATACTGTATTGGTGTTTTTCTTTCTGGCTTACTTCACTCTGTATAATCGGCTCAGTTTCATTCACCTCATTAGAACTGATTCAAATGTATTCTTTTTAATGGCTGAGTAATACTCCACTGTGTATATGTACCACAGCTTTCTCATCCGTTCATCTGCTGATGGACATCTGGGTTGCTTCCATGTCCTGGCTATTGTAAACAGTGCTGCGATGAACATTGGGGTACATGTAGCCTATCCTTTTTCCAGGGGATCTTCCTGACCCAGGAATCGAACTGGGGTCTTGTGTGCTGCAGACCGATTTTTTACCAGCTGAGCTACCAGAAAAGTCCAATGTTTCTCTTACCCCTAAGATTTAGTGCCTCCCACGAATATTTATTGCTCTAAATATTATAGAAAAAATCACTCACAAGAAGTAAACAAATGTTATTTTCTGCTTAAAATATTCTTCTCCCAATCATAAGGGTAAACTGAACATACAATTTCTAAAAGGAACTTTCCAGCAAAAAAGAATACAGTGATTGAGTGGGAATGGGGAAAATAAATAAGCTTATGTTGGCAACTAATTTTATAGCACAAACTCCCTAAAACAGAACTGAAACTGCATAGTCATCAAAGTAGGTGTTATTAACATTGTTTAAACTAGAAAATTGAAACCAGGAGATAATAAACAAGTTAATGAGTGGTAAAGATAGTGACCATACACCTGGACAACTCTGAGGAACCAATAAGGTAATATGCGTGCCTTGAGAACAGTGCAACATTGCTCACACATAAGGTACCGCATCAGATAAGCTCCCTGAGTCAGGGCTGACTGAGACCAGGTATCACGCAGTTAATATGACAAAAACTTCGGGAGCTATACAACTGCCAGATTTAGCAAATAATATATGGGCTTCAATCTGAATGTCATTAAAATGATAATTTTTTTTTAAGTGTATCTGGCATTTTGTTGTTTTTCAGTTGCTGAGTCATGTCCAGCTGTTTGTGACCCCATGGATGGCAGCATGCCAGGCCTCCCTGTCCCTCACTATCTCATAGAGTTTCCCCAAATTCATGTCCATTTAATCGGTGTTCTATCCAACAATTTCATTTTCCACCGCCCTCCTCTCCTTTTGCCCTCAATCTTTCACAGCATCAGGGTCTTTCTCAGTAAGTCAGCTCTTTGCATCAGGTGGCCAAAGTACTGGAGCTTCAGCTTCAGCATCAGTCCTTCCAATGAATATTCAGGACTGATCTCCATTAGGACTGACTGGTTTGATCTATCTCCTTGCTGTCCAAGAGACTGTCAAGAGTTCTCCAGCAGCACATAGTTGATACTAAACAAATTTTCTTTTTTTTATTTAATCTGACATTCAAATTAAAGTATCATATTTTATCCGCCGGCTCTACTCAGGGCACTTCACCTACAAGAAATAAAGGCTAACAAGAACTTTGCTAGTGAGGATAGAAACCACTGGAGGAGCTTATATGATTTCTATGTTTGGGTTAGACCTCTGATATGATGACCATCAATCATAGAAAAGAGGCTCTAAGTATGAAGAAGATTCCAGAGCAAAACAGTTGGATAAAACCATGTGGAAAAAACTGCAGTGTAGATCAGCATGTTTGAATTAATGGACGAGTACTGTGTATGGCGGTCTCAATGGGATCCAGGAAAGTCAGTAATTATGAGGTGAGGGTAGTTGAGAAAGGCTTTGGGCAGAATCCTGAATTATGAGTAGGATTTAGAAATCTGAAGAGAGATAAAGCAGAATCAGGCTTTCCCCAAAGTACTAGCAAAAATCAAAATATGAGACTGAGTATTAAACATCAATGCTGTACTAATACCTCAGTAGCTCTGTAGGAAGAAACAGCTGAGAGGAAATGCCCATAAATAATATACAAGCTAGAGTGGGGCTTTTGGAAAACAGGGATTGAATCAGGAAAGAAGATTCAAAATGGGGCTGTTAGAGTAAGCATACTGCAGAAGGCATCACTGACAAAATGAGTCTTCCTCATTTCTCCAACAGACTGAACAGGAAGAAAAGAAACAGCTTTTACTGATGGCTGATATGAGCAACTGAACCAAACTGAACTGTGTGTCAGTACTTTCACAGTTGTCATCATAATGAAGTTCCTGAAGCATACTTGGTGTGACCAGGACTGCTGTATATGAGTTTTTCCTAATCCATTTGTCACCAAGCAGCCAACCATGTTCAAGAAGGAAGTCTATACTGACAGATGCTCTCCTTGTCCTTGAAGAATTTATAAAATTATCTCAGTATTTAAGAGAATCAGAACTAGAGTCTGAAAACCTGACTCTGCAACTAACATATTAACAGGTTTTTTTTCCCTATAAAATGGGAATAAAATTACTTTAAAAAAGATCATGAAGATTAAATTAGATACGGTTTGAGTAAAAATTACCTGAGCTCTAATATTCTGCGTTTTCCCCTTTGAAAAAGCTATTGATGTAGTAATGACTTTACTGTTCTTCCCAAACTATTATTTTCTGAGCAATTAGGACAATTTAAAAGTTAGAATGCCTAGAAGGACAACAATGCAATTATCCAAATGTGTCTCCAGCAGGACAAAGACTAAGCTGGTGGCTTAAGGACAAATAATGAAAGATCTTCTCCAAAAAATATTCCAAATAAGTTTTAGTTGATTTTATGACAGACAGAAGAAAGAAGTTAAACAGAATAAAAGGCTTAAAATGAAATCTAGAATATAAAGAAACAAGGACATTGATAAACTGAATAAGGAATCATAAATTCAATTTTGAATATTTTATAAGAAAACAAGATCTTTTATGGAACCTGCAGTATTTTCTAGTATTCAGTTGTTGTTCGGTCACTAAGTCGTGTCCGACTCTTTGTGACCCCGTGAACTGCAGCACACCAGGCTTCCCTGACCTTCACTATCTCCCAGAGTTTGCTCAAACTTCTGTCCACCGAGTCAATAATGCCCTCCAACCATCTCATCCTCTGTCGCCCCTTCTCCTCCTGCCCTCAATCTTTCCCAGCATCAGGGTTTTTTCACCTCTTTGCATCAGATGGCCAGAGTAGGAGCTTCAGCTTCAGCATCAGTCCTTTCAATGAATATTCAGGATTAGTTTCCTTTAGGATTGTCTGGTTTAACTCCTTGTGGTCCAAGGACTTTCAAGAGTCTTCTCCAGCACCACAGTCCAAAAGCACCAATTCTTCAGCACTCAGCCTTCTTTATGGTCCAACTATCACATTCATACATGACTACTGGAAAAACCATAGCTTTGACTATACAGACCTTTGTCAGCAAAGTGATGTTTCTGCTTTTTAATACACTGACCAGGTTTGTCATAGCTTTTCTTCCAAGAAGCAACTGCCTTTTAATTTTGTGGCTGAAGTCACCGTCCACAGTGATTTTGGAGCTCAAGAAAATGAAATCTGACAATGTTTCCACTTTTTCCCCGTCTATTTGCCATGAAGTGATGGGACTGGATGCCAAGATCTTCATTTTCTGAATGTTTAGTTTTAAGCCAGTTTTTCCCCCTCTCCTCTTTCACCTTCATCAAGAGGCTCTTTTGTTCTTCTTCATTATATATAGAAAATTCTGACTTCTGGTCCTTCCAAACATAGAGGGAAGACGGGATTCCTGGAGGGCTCTCTGAGAGATGCAGAAGAAAATGGTTTTGTCTGACATCAGCTATGATGCAGTTTCTAAGATCAAATAGGTCTAGTCTGCCTTGAAAAGTGAAAGTAGAATGGATTTTTCAGAGTTAGAGAGATTTACATCTCTAACGAAATACAGGCATGAGAAGTTGGGGGACTAACAATACAAAATATATGTGTGTATGTATGTTTGTGTTAGCAGATCAGTTGTGTTCGATGCTATGCACCTCCATGGACTGTAGCCCACCAGGCTCCTCTGTCCATGGAATTCTCCAGGCAAGAATACTGGAATGAGTAGCCATTCACTTCTGCACTGATCGTCCCGACCCAGGTATTGAACCTGGGTCTTCTGCATTGCAGGCTTATTCTTTACCATCTAAGCCACCAGGAAAGCCCACAAAATATATTTACTTTCATATTATTGAGTGAGTTATCTTAAATAAAACATACCACAGGCACACAATAAATGGTGATTTCCTTCCTCCTCCAATCAAATCTGTCCTTCAAGGCCAATGACTGTGTTCTTCCAGGGGTACAACATGCAAATGAACAACAACAACGAAAAGCCAGTACCCTGTAATACAAATTTACAACATTTCCAGAGATACTGGGTAGGAAGGACACGATTCGTTTCTGAAGAAAGTCTTTTTTCCAGAGTTTAGAGGGAGAATTAGGTTAGTTATATAAGACTCAACATTAAATGTGCACACTCTAAGCCACTTTTAGGAAATTTCTAGGTGATACAGCTATGTGGTAATAAGAGAAAGGTTAAAATTTCCTTTGCTTCAGAAGTTACATGTTTTGTAAGCCTAAAGAGTGCAATATTATACTGTTAACCTACATACAATCTTAACCATTTTCTGCCAAAAGAAACACTATATTTCAATAGTATTTCCATAAATATCCAAGAGAAATTGTCCCAATATTCATACATACTGCAGTTGGCTCAGCAGGAAGAGCCATTTCAGTGATGAGGCTTTGAAGTGTCCCCACAAACTTGAGATAATTACATGTGATACATCAACTACCAGAGGCACATTGGTGAGAGCTGCTCAATTATGTATGAATAAGAATCTTAGAATTTTTGAATGCTCTAGATGAAGAGGATCATTCCTAATGCATTCCTTGGAGAGATAAGACAGCTGCTACCTGGAGATTGTTTGTTTAGGGTTGTCCTGGAAGTGGAAGAGATGGTCCTGAACCATCCCTCGACTTACATTCTTGAGCCACTAGGGAAGCCCCACTCTTTCCAGCAATAAACTATTATTGATAATACAAATACATATGATGCTTTGTCTCTACTTTGAAGTTACATATAAGAAGATGAAACAAAAACCCCTACTAAACCCTTTCAATAATAAAAGCCAAAATTACATTCTCCTTCAAACCTAGGCTTTAACCCAGAAAGCTTTGAATTCTAGGAAGTAAAATATTCCTTTTGAAGTTAGAAGAGAAAAATATACACCCAGTTTTTCATAGGGAGAAATGGTAAAACTAATATTTTAAATGTTTTGGACAACTTTTCACATCTAAGATGACTTGAATCCAGGGTTTCTGAATTTCAGTCTCTGCATTTTATAGTCATCATTTATATCCTTACTTACCTAAATGCTGGAAAAGTCCTACTTTCCTGTCCTACCTCTTTATTATCCTTATCCTTAATTTATTTATATTCAACATTTTGTTTTAACCACACTGTAAGACTTTATGCTTATCTCACTTTAATACATCATCTTTTTTTTCTGACTCAATATACTGCATAGCATTCTCAGTTCAGTTGACTTCAGTGGGTCAGTCACGTCTGACTCTTTGCAACCCCATGGACTGCAGGATGCCAGGGCTCCCTAACCATCACTAACTCCCGGAAATTACACAAACTCATATCCATTGAGTCAGTGATATCACCCAACCATCTCATCCACTGTCGTCCCCTTCTCCTCCTGCCTTCAATCTTTCCCAGCATGAGGGTCTTTTCCAATGAGTCAGTTCTTTGCATTAGGTGGGCAGAGTAGTGGATTTTCAGCTTCAATATCAGTCCTTCCAATGAATATTTAGGACTAATTTCCTTTAGGATGGACTGGTTGGATCTCCTTGCAGTCCAAGGGACTCTCAAGAGTCTTCTTCAACACCACAGTTCAAAAGCATCAATTCTTCAGCATTCATCTTTCTTTACAGTACATCTCCCACATCCATACATGACCTCTGAAAAAACCATAGCTTTGACTAGATGAACCTTTGTCAGCAAAGTAATGTCTCTGCTTTTTAATATGCTGTCTAGGTTGGTCATAGCTTTTCTTCCAAGGAGCAAGTGTCTTTTAATTTCATGGCTGCAATCACCATCTGCAGTGATGTGGAGCCCCCCCAAAATAAAGTCAGCCACTGTTTCCCCATCTATTTGCCATGAAGTGATGGGACCAGATGCCATGATCCTAGTTTTCTGAATGTTGAGTTTTAAGCCAACTTTTTCACTCTCCTCTTTCACTTTCATCAAGAGGCTTTTTAGTTCCTCTTGACTTTCTGCCATAAGGGTGGTGTCATCTGCATATCTGAGGTTTTGATATTTCTCCTGGCAATCTTGATTCCAGCTTGTCCTTCATTCAGCCCAGCATTTTGCATGATATACTCTGCATACAAGGTAAATTAGCAAGGTGACAATATACAGCCTTGATGTACTCCTTTCCCTATTTGGAACCAGTCTGTTATTCCATGTCCAGTTCTAACTGATCCTTCTTGACTTGCATACAGATTTCTCAGGAGATAGGTCAAGTGGTCTGGTATTCCCATCTCTTGAAGAATTTTCCAGTTTGTTGTGATCCACACAGTCAAAGGCTTTGGCATAGTCAATAATGCAAAAGTAGATGTTTTTCTCAAACTCTTTTGCTTTTTTGATGATCCAATGGATGGTTGGTAATTTGATCTCTGGTTTCTCTGCTTTTTCTAAATCCAGCTTGAACAATTGGGGGTTTACAGTTCATGTACTGTTGAATCCTATCTTGGAGAATTTTGAGCATTACTTTGATAGCATGTGAGATGAGTACAGTTGTGTGGTAGTTTGAGCATTCTTTGGCATTGCCTTTGTTTGGGATTGGAGTGAAAACTGACCTTTTCCAGTCCTGTGACCACTGCTGAGTTTTCCAAATTTGCTGGCATACTGAGTGTAGCACTTTCACAGCATCATCTTTAAGGATTTGAAATAGCTCAATTGAAATTCCATCACCTCCACTAGCTTTGTTCATGTGATGCTTCTTCCTAAGTCCCACTTGACTTCTCATTCCAGGTTGTCTGGCTCTAGATGAGTGATCACACCATGATGGTTATCTGTGTCATAAAGATTTTTTTGTACAGTTCCTCTGTGTATTCTTGCCAACTCTTAATATCTTCTGCTTCTGTTAGGTCCATAACATTTCTCTCCTTTATTGAGCCCATCTTTGCATGAAATGTTCTCTTGGTATCTCTAGTTTTCTTGAAGAGGTCTCTAATCTTTCCCATTCTAGTGTTTTCCTCTATTTTTTTGCACTGATCACTGAAGAAGGCTTTCTTATCTCTTCTTGCTATTCTTTGGAACTCTGCATTCAATGGGTATATCTTTCCTTTTCTCCTTTGCCTTTAGCTTTTCTTCTTTTCACAGCTATTTGTAAGGCCTCCTCAGTCAGCCATTTTGCCTTTCACATTTCTTCTTCTTGAGGATGGTCATGATCACTGTGTGTACAATATCACGAACTTCTGCCCATAGTTCTTCAAGCACTCTGAATATCAAATCGAATCCCTTGAATCTATTTTACACTTCCAGTGTATAGCCCTGCCTAACAAATTTATAAACCAAGACCAATAAGGATCAAGGTTCTTTCAACTAACTGAACTTTATCCACAAATAATAATGAATACCACAAAGAACAAAAAATATCTATGGAGGACAGATAGAAAAATAGGCAGCCAGCACAAAGATAAAATTTACCTTACTTATATTTCAATAAAAAGAGTTACCAGGCATGCATGATAGCAGGAAAATGCAATCCATATGGAAATAAAAAGATTAATCAACAAAATCAGACCCAGAATTGAAAAAGTATTATACTGTATCAAAGTGTCAACTGGACAAGCGGACATAATAATCCTAAACATCCAAACACCAAATAACAGGACTTCAAAATACATGAAGTGAAAATTGATGGAACTGAAGAAAAGACACAGAAGAATTTATAACTACAGTCAACAAAACTTCAAAACCCCTTTCTCAATAACTGAAAGAATAAGTTGGTTGAAAAATACTAAAGGTAGAGAAGACTTGAACTGAGTTAACCAACATGAACTAGTTGAAACTTACAGAACATTCTACCAAAAAATAGAATTTGTAGAATTAGCCTTATTTTAAAGTACGGATGGAACATTTACAAAAACAGACCATACACTTGGCCATGAAACAAACCTGGAGGGGGGAGGGCAACACAGGGATGGGCAAGTGGGAGGTATAAACTATTCGGTGTGAGATGGACTGCAAGGATTACACAACATGGGGAATCCAGCCAATATTCTGTAATAACATAAATGGAGTGCAGCCTTTAAAATTGTATAAAAAATTTAAAACTCAACAAATTAATTTAAATAATTTAAGTCACTCAAAGTATAAGTGAAGTCACTCAGTCATGTCTGACTCTTTGCCACCCGATGGACTATAGCCTACCAGGCTACTCCATGGAATTTTCCAGCCAAGAGTACTAGAGTGGGTTGCCATTTCCTTCTCCAGGGGATCTTCCAACCCAAGGATTGAACCTGGGTGTCCCTCATTGCAGGCAGACCCTTTACCGTCTGAGCCACCAGGGAAGTATACTTTTGACCAAAACTGAATTTAGAAATCAATATAGAAAGATATTGGG
Organism: Aepyceros melampus; assembly: GCA_006408695.1. Classification (NCBI taxonomy): domain Eukaryota; kingdom Metazoa; phylum Chordata; class Mammalia; order Artiodactyla; family Bovidae; genus Aepyceros; species Aepyceros melampus. The sequence goes on along the minus strand of SJXQ01013115.1, from coordinate 21,186 downwards.
AAAATCCTTCTTTATTTGAAAACCAAGTAACATACTTAAAATAATGCATGAAAGAAGAAATAATAGAAATCAGAAAATATTTTGAAATAAATAAAAATAAGCATACGCATGAGAAATTTGTGGATATCAGTAGAGAACTATTTCATAAGGGGAAATTTAGGGCATTACATGCCTGTATTAGAAAAGAGGTCACAATCTAAGATCTTATCTTCCATCTTAAGAAATTAGAAAAACGAATGAAACTAAAAGTAAACAGGAAAAAGTAATAAGAAAGCAGAAATCAACAAAAGGGAAAGCAGAAAAATGCCTGAGAAAATCAGTGAAACAAAACCTTTTTATTAAAGATCAATAAAACTGATAAATCTTTGGGCAGACTGATCAAGGAAAAACAAGAGCAAGAAAAGACACAAACTACCAATTTGAGTTATAAGAAGTTACATCATTATGGATTCTACAGACATTAAAAGGTAATAAAGAAGCATTATTAATAACTATTCTAATGATGTTGACAAAATAGATGAGATGGAAAAATTCCTTCATATCTCATTCAAGAAGAAATAGATTAACTCAAGCAGATGTAGTGATTTAAAACTGCATCTGTAATTTAAGACTTTTTCAGTAAACAAACAAAAAACAGCTCATTGCTTCACTGCTGGAGCTTATTACAGTAACTTGAAATTAGCTTAACATACAAAAATCAACTCATTTAATAGTATATATTAACACATTGAAACAATATGATTATTAAATAGATACAATAAAGGTATTTCACAGAATCTAGTATCCATTCCTGATAAATTATCTCATTAAACGAGGAATAGAGGGGATCTTATTCAACCTGATAAAGGGCATTTGCAAGAAAATTAAAGCCAATATCATATTTATTAGTGAAAGACTGAATGCTTTCCTCCTAAGATGAGGAAGAAGAAAAAGATGCCTTCTGTCCACATACCTACTCAGCATTATAGTAGAGGTTCTAGCCAATAAAATAAGAAGAGAAATTAAGGGCATGCAGATTGGATTAAATATATGCTCATTTGTATATTTTAAAATGTCCAGTTAATTCTATGTCAATTATACTTCAATAAAGCCATTAACAAATATTACCAGGAAACATATACATGTGTGTATACAAAATAAATTAATGCCTATGAAATAAAAGAACAAACAAAACAACCAAATTATCAAGATAAAATTTGTCTCTGTAATGCTCTGTAGCTGTGGTTCACACAGATTGGTCCTAAGGACTGGAAGTGTATAGTAGGAAAATAGACGGGAATTTTCCACAAATAATTTTGAATATATTTGCTTAGTTCTGCCACTGAAGTGTAGTCAGTGTACAAAATGTCCTCTTGATTTATAAATGTTTATTTAATATTATTAAGAATATTAAGTAATTTTTCTCCCTTTTTTACCCATGTTTTTTTCTTGCAAGATGGTCTTAAACTTGTGACCTACCCAGCTTTCAGCTATACTTAAAAATAATTCCCAAACCCTGAAGAATTAATTGGTGTCATTATATCAACTTGAAAGTATGAATATTTTACCATATTAAAAATTTTACATTATTGATGTTATCATAATAAGCATCCATGAACACAATGGAACAAGTGGTTCACTGACATTTCCACTATTTAAACAGATAAAAACCTAAATTCCTCTTCATTTTGCAAAGGGAGATCACTTCTGAAACATAAAAATACAGCCTACAACAGAGGTCCCCAACCTCCGGGCCACGGACTGCTACCTCATGTCAGATCAGCAGCAGATCTGAGTAGAAATAAAGTGCATAATAAATGTAACATACTTTAATCATCCCCAAACCTGGTTCATGGGGAAAACTGGTCCCTGGTACCAGAAAGACTGGGGACCGCTGGTCTAAAGGACCTGTGATAGTCCTATCTTGACAATGCCTTGGAAGACAGACAGAATCCTGCACATCTAAGTAGGAAGAGCATATTCAGTTTACCTGCCATCATTATCTCTAGCTTATTCAGCAATAGGTTGTATTTAAGATATTGACAGAGGGAAATAAATCGGCCTTTGACATTCTATAAATGCCTCTACTCTGTGCAGAAGTATGGTGTACCTATATTTTGAAAGTATGTTCATGAATGATGAATGTATCATTCAAGTGTGATTAAGTCATGCTCTTTGTGGTAACAGGATTAGACATAAATGTATGGCTACTTCGATATTCATACAATTTTCTCATTGCTGCTAAACATTCATTACATAGAAATTATTGTTTCACAAATTTTAACAGAATGAAATATTCAATCTATATGTAGGCAGTAGGCGTTATTCAACCCTAAGTTGTTCTACATCAAGTTCTCAAATTTCTCTCCTCAAAGTAGCTACAATCAATCAATTCATTTGATGAATAAAGCTAATAACCATCTCTCTCTAGATCATGGTTTCCTATGCAAATATTCAATAAAAGCAGCAGAGTATATATCAAAAGTATTAAACAAATAAAGATTTCAACTCTATAAAGTAGGAAAGGAAATAAAGACAAAGCATTAATTATACTGACAAAAAATTCTTACAGTTGTGCATAGAACTTCAAGGTCACTGAATCCATTTCTTGATCCTAATTGCTAGAGTCTATATTTACCTCTACTAAATTTCATGTGTCTAAGTTCAACTTCCCAGTCAGGAAGGTTTTCTCCTTCAGATGTGGATTCTGTCATTAGCCACATTAGTTGAAACTTGCAGCTCTGTGTGAAGGACAAATTTGATAAGCAACACTTCCGTGACTTCATACAAATCACCAATACAAATGTTTCCAAGAAAGAAAGACAGTCTATGTAGACAGAAAAGAACACAGATCTTGGAATCAAAATAACTAGGTTTGCAGCTTGATGCCATAATTTCTGAGCTTGTGGCCTTGGATAAAATGTATAACATTATGAGTCATAGCCTTTTTCTCTGAAACAGAGATAATGTGAAAAAAATATGAAAATACCTCATCAACTGCAAATGACTATATAAATGTACAGATGGTGTTCATTTCATATAGTAAGTATATCACTGAAGACATTTCTGATATTGATAATAATCTATAAACTTTATTTAAAAACTGAATTCATCTAAATTCATATTTATCAACTCATCCAAATCCATATTTTTATATCATTATTAATAATATTTGTACAGATATTTACCAGATATCTTGCTAAATTCAGTATGTCAATTGCTCTTTTTTGAAAGAAGGATTGAAATAATGTATGTTGTTAATAGCAAAATCATTAAAAATGTAAGAAAAAAATGATTACTTTTATTCAAGTCATTCTTAGTGATTATATGTGAATCCTGTGCATCATATAATTCCTTTACATAGGCCCAAAGCCAGATTTTTGAAAATTATCCAAAATAAACAAACTACCACAATCCACCTAATATTAAATAAATCATTTGCATAGTGAACTTAAAACTATTCAAGGAAAATGAATCCATAATTTATTTTTAATTCCCAAGATAAAAAATCTCCAGACTCAAATGAATTCACAAGAGAATTCTACCAAATGGTTAAAGAAGAATTAACACCAATTCTACACAATCTCTTCCAGAAAGAGGAAGATTCAACAAACTTTCAATTCTTCCCAACTGGTATATATGTTTAGCGTACTTCCTATCAAAATCTCGGGAGAGGGAAATGGCAACCCACTCCAGTGTTCTTGCCTGGAGAATCTCATGGACAGAGGAGTTTGGCAGGCTATAGTCCATGGGGTTGCAAGAGTTGGATGTGACTTAGCGAAAAAAAAATCTCAGAAAGATTTTTTTGTAGACGAGATTATTCTAAAATTTATTGAAAAGGCAAGGAACTGATATAGCTAAAACAGTTTTGAGAAAGAAGAATAAAGTGGAAGGAATCGATCTGCCAGATTTCAGACTCATATAGCCACTGTAATCAAGCCTATATAATAAGGGCAGAAGGATAGGCATATTTTATCAATAGAACAAAACAGACAACCAAGAAATAGATCCACACAAATACACCAAAGTGATTTTGACAAAGATGAAAAAGCAATTTGATGGAATAAAGACAGCCTTTTCAACAAAAAAAATAAAATAAAATAAAATAAAAATAAACATAACAGCAGAATTAAAGTTCCTAAAATTTCCATTCTTCTCAACCATCTTCCTTTCAAAAATGAGGCATTCACTTGTCCTTTGACTCATTTGCAGTTAGTAGGTAACGCCAGTCTATGTTTGATACAGGATACAGGATGCTTGGGACTGGTGCACGGGGATGATCCAGAGAGTTGACATGGGGTGGGAGGTGGGGGGCGGGGTTCAGGACTGGGAACTCATGTACACCCGAGATGGATTCATGTCAATGTATGGCAAAACCAATACAGTAATGTAAAGTAAAATAAAGTGAAAAAAAAAAAAATAACCTACATTAAAAAAAATGTAAAAGACAGGAAAAAAAAAAAAGAAGTTTGGAGTCTGAAAACTATGATTTAAAACTGACTCTGACATTTTCTTATCCATGCAAGTAGCCTGGCTTTTCTGAGAATTGGCTTCTTCATCCATAGAAATGCATAGCATTTTAGATTTCATTGTTCTGTATGAAAATTAAATAAACATGCATTCAGTTGTATTTAATATCTGAGCCACACCAAATGCTACCCACCTTACATTCCCTCCTTCTCCCCCTCTTTCCTCTGAAAGAAATGAGATATTTCTGGGTATCTCATTTGGAAGCATGGTTTCCTAAATATATATTCTAATTAGGAAATACAGTGAACACTAAGGGAATGACTTTTCTAAAATTTGCATAAGCCAACAAAAGCACCAAAATTGGTATTGTCAACAGCCTTTTTCCTGGGGCCCCAGACAATTTAGCCTCATACAGGAAAGGCAAAATTCTCTTTGTTCAGACATGTAGGATCTCATTTGAGAAATATACACAAGCAGAGGGCACTGCCTGCAGACACGCATCACTGAAGTCAGGAAGTTTGTCAGCAAAGGTAATGATCCAACGGCCTCAGCTGAGTTCCCAAAAGGTCTCTACATCAGTGCTAAAATGGCCATAAATAACAAGATAATTAAGCATCTGTCCTGAAAATCCATTTGCAAAGGGCTGTTCTAAGCTTCTGAGAGTAAGTCATCAAAAGGAGAGAAGTGAAAGCATAGAGTTTGGGCTCCTTAAATTTCCTGGCTTCCTGTTTCCTATTTTAAAAGATGCTCTTAAGTCTTTTCAATTGATTGCATCGTTGGGAATTTTCCTGAGGAGACAGAAAGAAAGGGAAGAAAAAGGAAGGGGCGATCAGGCACAGGGCTGACCCAGTAACCACCTGAGCAGGTAGCCCTCCGTTCCAGGATCAGCCCCAGACTGGAAGAAGCTCAGTTTTCACTGCTACGTGCCTTCATGCTGCACAGCTATGATCCACAGTTTCTCTGTTCTCCCCTTATTACCACCATACCTCAGGCCCTTAGCAGATCCTGAATTACTACAATGGCATTCCCGCTGATTATCCCCCTCTGTGGAGTCTGGCTCCCCTTCTGATTCCCTTCCATTTCACTGATGGAATGATCCTTAACATACCAAAACTGCTCCTGTATTTCCCCTGCTTAAAATGTCCCACAAGTCCACTGCCTTCAGGACAAAGTTTAACCTGCGGGGAAAAAAAGAACTCTAATTTTCAACTTAGTATTTGTTTCCAGAATCTTCTGCAGCCACAGGGAAATTTGGACTTGAAAAGGCAGGCCCTTAAAAATGGGTAGTATTATGGAGAGGGAGCTTCCCAAGTAGGTCAGTAGTAAAGAATCCACCTACCTGTGCAGGAGATGTGGGTCTGATCCCTGGTCTGGCAAGATTCCCTGGAGAAGGAAATGGGAGCCCACCCAGTATTCTTGCCTGGAAAACCCCATGGCCAGAGAAGCCTGGCAGACTACAGTCCATGGGATTGCAAAGAGTCAGATATGACTTGGCAACTGAACAACAGCAAAACAGCGGCCTTAGTAAAAAAAAAAAAAAAAAAAAAAAAAAACAACCAGTAAGGGAAGCAAAAATGAGCAACAGAAACCCCTGTCTCAAGAGAAATAGTGGGCTTGATATGATTTAAGACTCTTAGGGTGACCTTAAAGGATAGAGAAACTACATTAACTAAGACAAATGGTGAAAAAGTTCCAGGACATGAAGGGCATTCAGATATGATTCTGAAGGAAGGAGACAGAGAGGGAGAGTCTGCATGAAACGACCATAGCATTCACCCACATGCTTCACTTCTTTCCCACCAGGAAATCACTTGCCCTTCGTGGATATGACGTATGATAAGTCTATAAGAAATACTTGGCCATCAAAAGATGAATGGATAAAGGTGTGTTATATTTACATACACAAAATGGAGTTTTACTCAGCCATAAAAAATAAAAAATGAAATAATGTCATCTGCAGCAACATGGATGGACCTGGAGATTATCCTACTAAGTGAAGTGAGCCAGATGGAGGAAAACAAATGTCACATGATATTGTTTATACGGAGAATCTTTTTAAAAAGATATAAATAAACTTATTTACAAATCAGAAGTAGAATCACAGATATAGAAAACAAACTTATGGTTACCAAACGGGAAGGAGGAGGGGAGAGAGATAAATTAGGAGGATGGGATTAACATATACATACTATATAAAAAAGATAACCAATAAAGACTTACTGTATAGCACAGGGAAATATACTCAATATTTTGTAATACCCTAGAAGGGAAAAGATTCTGAAAAGAGAATATTTATATATATATTCACTGTGCTGTACACCTAAACTAACACGGCATTGAAAATCAACTTTACTTCAGTTTAAAAAAGAAATACTTGGTGAAGAATGAGTTACTGAATAATAGATTTCCCCTTATTTGATACACAAATCTATTATGAAGCAGCTTATACTAAAGCTTTAGAGAGAAGCTTACCTTCTTGATGCCTTTTCTCATGAGAAACAATTTCAGTGGAAGTTGTTACTCAAGTATCTTTTGATAATTCCTCTCAGACTGTTTTTGGATCAAGTATTTAAGTGACTTCATTTAACATATATTCTTTGATTAACTACTAAATGGCAGCCACTGAAAATGCATGGTAAATCACATAGACCTAATACATGCCCCATGAAATTTATGTCTTGCTTGGAAAGAGGATTACAAAAATAGGTAATTTCAGCAAGGATGATTCATGATTTGATAGGGAACCATAATTTGATAGGTGGTCCTAGCCATGATACTAGGTTTAGTGGAGATAACCTTGTGAATAAACCTGAAGATAAAAATGCCAGTTAATATATAATTATAAATTATACAAATGCAATGATTAAAAATGACAGGATCTTATAGTAATAAGATCATGCAACAAGGATGGAGTTATTTTAGGTAATAAGGTAAAAATTCATTGATGAAGTGACATCTGTACTGACATGTGATGGATGCGTAGGAGCTAGCTGAGATGAAAACTATGAGAACATTCAGATTTAAAGAACAGCATATGCCAGCATTCTGAGGCTTGTTATATTTTAAGAACTCAAGCAATTATAGCTCAGCTAGACTTCCCTAGTGGCTCAGATGGTAAAGCGTCTGTCTACAATGCGGGAGACCTGGGTTCGAGCCCTTGGTTGGGAAGATCCCCTGGAGAAGGAAATGGCAATCCACTCCAGTACTGTTTCCTGGAAAATGGACAGAGGAGCCTGGTATGCTACAGTTTCTGGGGTCACAAAGAGTTGGCCACGACTGAGCGACTTCACTTCACTTCAGCACATGGTTAAAAAGCAAGGCAGCAGACTAAAGCGACTTAGCAGCAGCAGACAAGAGTTGGAGTAGAATTACCATCTTAACGATATCGACTCTTCCAATTCCTGAATGTCGCATACCCTCTCATTTCTTTATTTTTAAATGTTTCTCAGTGTTCCTAATTCCTAATTCTTTAGATTTTCATTTCCTCCCCCACTTTCCTCCACTCTTTGATCTCCCTTTGGAAACGATGTATCTTCTCATTTTCTTTCCCCACTTACCAGAAATTTGACAAAAACATACCTCAATATCAGAAGAGACAGGAAGGATCTCCACCCATTGTGCTATTCAGAGGGCATTTCAATCCTGAAATTCATGTTCTTTAGTTCTGGGAAATTTTCTTGAAATATAGATTTAACGATAGAAAGAAAGAAAGAAAGTGAAGTCGCTCAGTCATGTCCAACTCTTTGCAACCCTATGGACTGTAACCCACCAGGCTCCTCCATCCATGGAATTTTCTAGACAAGAGTACTGGAATGGGTTGCCATTTCCTTCTCCAGGGGATCTTCCTGACCCAGGGATCGAAGCCCGACCTGCCGCATTGCAGGCCGATGCTTTACTGGTAATCCCTTTGTCTGTTCTTTATTAAGCTGTTCTTATTTAAATTTTGGGGCATCCAGGATCAGTCATATAGTTTTCTTGTATCTTCTTGCCTATATCATCATTCCTTTTGCCTTTTTGTTTTACATTTTCATATATTTCCTCAATTTGTTTATTCATACATTTTTATTTCTATTATTGCATATGCTTTTTTGCTTCTGAGTCTCTTATTCTATTCCTTTGTGCAGTATTTTATTTTCAAGGATGCAATATTTTACCATGTCTTTGAAGATACTTTGGTTCTTTATCTGAACTTGTCATCTCCCTGAAGAGTCTCTATTTCCTCTAAACGACCTTTTATGTTGACTGGGTCTGTGCTCTGTCTTCCTTGTTAGAGGCTTTTCTCAGATGTTCAGAAGTGTACAATGGTCTTTTTTTTTCATCAAAAAAAAAAAAAGGTTGGAGACTCTGTGTCTGAGGCTGTCTAGAAAGACTGCAGATAATAGTTGGGTTTTTAAAAAAACTGAATTCTAATTGGCATACAATACTTAGTTTCAGATGTACAACATAGTGATATAATACTTATCAAAAACATCAGAACTAAAGGGCTAGATTATATGAGGGGTCTTTTCATCTCTTTGAACCTCTATATGCCTTGCCCTTCCCTGCGCCAATCCATCTGTTGTTTAGTCACTAAGTCATGTCCAACCCTTTGCAACCCCATGAACTGCAGCACCCCAGGTATCCATGTCCTTCACTATCTCTCAGAATTTGTGAAGGTCAAACTCATGCCCTCTTAGTCAGAGATGGCTTATTTTGTTGTTGTAGACATTAGTCACATCCAACTCTTTTGCAACCCCATGGACTGTAGCCCGCCGGGCTCCTTTGTCCGTGGGATTTCCTAAGCAAGAATACTGGAGTGGGTTGCCATTTCCTTCTCCTGGAGATCCTTTCTGACCCAGGGATCAAACTCATCTCTCCTGCACTGCAGGTGGATTCTTTACCACTAAGTCACCTGGGAAGTCCAATGGTTTATTTAGAAAGCTCTAAATCATTAACCAGCTTCAGCATGTATGTTTGGTTGGGTATACATGTGCATGTTAAACTGAATATCCTTATTACCCTTATCCTTCAGGAGTCATATATTTTTATTGTGTCTCATTTTCAGTTATAGATCTTACATGCATGACCATATGTATAAAAATTATGTATGTTTTAATTTTTGATATAGAAATACTTGGATTAATAAGTTCATGTGAAAACTACCATTTCTGACTATGAATGCAGTCAGAAATTTTGTACCTTACACAATTCTTACTGCTTTAGTCGGAAGTGCTTGTTTTTCCTTATATTTTTATCTGCAACTTTTTATTTTTATAACCTTTCTGTTAGTTATTCAATTCACCTTCAGGATATTTGCATACTTTCAACTAACAGGATAAAGATCAATGAAGCTGGATTTTTAATCCTTTGTTTGAGTTAAGGTATGTTCTTTTCTTAATTATTGCTGAGTTTCTTCTTTCTTGACTTACTTTATTTGTACCAGTGATAACAAGGTAAATATCACCCAAATGAGGTTGAGAGGTTTTTGTTAAGTATGTTATCGTTTGCCTTTAGTTTTCCATCCAGAGCTATTAGCACTAGCCCAACCACTTCAAGAATACTAGAAGTAGTCTTATTTGCTTTATTTACTACTCTGTCATAATTACATTAATTCAGAAATGAGTTATGTCTTAAATCAGCAAATCAACCTTTCCTGTGACTTCTTTCAAGATGAAGGACTGGATATCATTTGACACAGAGCCATGGGTATCGCTCATAATACCTCAATGATCCTTATAAAATGAAATTGACAACATAAATCATAAGCAGGGTGCAATAAATGTGAGACATCTGAAAAAGCTGCTTTGTGTTTTAAATAAGAATAAATCACTCAAAATGTGAATGTAGAAAGACAAGCTGGACTGGAATGATGACAGCTTTTGGAATTAAGATTAATTAAGGCAAGTGTAGCCAACAGAAAGATTATTGTGATTTTTATACATCTGAGTGCTGTAGAATTAGAGGTTTTTGAACTGTGGTGCTGGAGAAGACTCTTGAGAGTCCCTTGGACAGCAAGGAGATCAAACCAGTCAATCCTAAAGGAAATAAACCCTGAATATTCATTGGAAGGACTGATGCTGAAGCTGCAATACTTTGGCCATCTGATGAAAACAGCTGACTCATTGGAAGAGACCCTGATGCTGAGAAAAATTGAAGGCAAAAGAAGGGAGTGACAGAGGATGAGATGGTTGGATGTCATCACCAACTCAATGGACATGAACTTGGGCAAACTACAGGAGATGGTGAGGGAAGGGAGGGCTGGCATGCTGCAGTCCATGGGGTCGCAAAGAGTTGGATACTTGGCGACTGAACAACAACAACAAACATATATCTGAAGGAACACAGAAAGAAATTAAGTCAGCTTGGGTTTTAGTGTGAATGACACTACATGCTTTCCTTGGTATTTTCATTCATCCTAATGTTATTTCACCTTTAACATTGTTATGACTGGAACACTATTATATAAATGCTAACCATACTCTGCATTTTAATTTAGAATACAAATATGTTGTATTTTGTAGATAGTTACTGGATTATATTAAGAAGTAGCAATTACATTCATGTAAAATAAAAGAACAAGTCACACAGAAGTTGCCAAGCTGGATCTCAACTCATCACTGCTCCCTCTGGAATAATACCTTTAGCGGTATATGCACATCAGTGTCCGCCTTGAATGGTGGCTCACAAACACCATTGTGGTTACAAATTATTTTAGAGCCAACAGAACCCTGGCAATTCAATTTTCTATTTGGAAAGCTTTCAGCAAATTACCATTAATTATCATCATCACTTAATATAAAAATGAATATTTTATTTCAAAAAATTAAAAAAAAACCACTTACTCACTGTACTTATTCTACTTTGTTTCTGCACAGCAAAAAAAATCAACATACTGAAAAGGCATCACATGGAATGGGAGAAAATATCTGGACGTCATCTCTCTGGTAAGGGGTTAATGTCGAACAGATATTTCTCCAAAGAAAACATACAAATGGACAACAGTTATAAGAAAAGGTGACCAGCACCACTAATCATTAAGAAAATGCACATCAAAATCAAAATTAGATATTATCTCATACCTGTTAGAATGACTATTATCAAAAAACAAAGGATAATAAATATTGGTGAAGATGTGGAGGAACCCTATATATTGTTGATAGGAATGTAAATTGATGCAACCACAAGGGAAAAGAGTATGGAGGTTTCTCTAAGAGATAAAAACAGAAGACCATATGACTCAGCAACCCCACTTCTGAGTGTATACTCAAGCTTACTGAAATCAGGATCTTGAATAGGTATCTGTGCCCTCATGTTCACTGAAGCATTATTCACATAATTAAGATATGAATGAATGAATGAAAGTTGCTCAGTCATGTCTGACTCTTTGCAACTCCATGGACTGTAGCTGTCAGGCTCCTCTGATCATGGAATACTCCAAGCCAGAATACTGGAGTAGGTAGCTGTTTCCTTTCTCCAGGGAATCTTCCCAACCCAGAGATCGAACCTGGGTCTCCTGCATTGAAGGTGGACTCTTTACCAACTGAGCCACCAGGGAAGCCCATCAAGATATGGAAAACCTCAAATTTAATTTAATGCAATATTATTCAGTCTTAAAAAAGGAAATTCTGCCATTTATGACAACATAGATGGACCTAGAGACCTTTATGTTAAGTGAAATAGCCAATCACTGAAGGACAAATCTTGCATAATTCCATTCAAAGTCATAAAAAGAGAGTAAAATGCTGGTTGCCATGGCCTAGGAGATGGAGAAACTTTTTTTTTAATGGATATAAAGTTTTAGTTATGCAAGAGGAACAAGTCTAGAGATTCTCTGTAGAGCACAGTATATACTGTTAACAATATAATATTGTGTCCTTTAAAATATGTTAAATATGTTAAATAGGGTAGTTTTCTTACCAATCACACACACACATAAGAACACAAGGAAATTTTTGCAGATGATAGATGTTTAGTACTTTGGCTGTGGTGATGGTATCACAGGTTAGGTATATGTCCAAACTCATTTAGAAGGACTAATGTTGAAGCTGAAAGTCCAATACTGTGGCCACCTGATGTAAACAGCTGACTCATTTAAAAAGACCCTGATGCTGGGAAGAATTGAAGGCAGGAGGAGAAGGGGATGACTTAGGATAAGATGGTTGGATGGCATCACGGACTCAATGGACATGAGTTTGAGTAAGCTCCGGGAGGTGGTGATGGACGGGGAGGCCTGGCGTGTTGGAATCCACAGGATAGCAAAGAGTAGGACATGACTGAGTGACTGAACTGAACTAATTAAGATATACATATTGAATGTGTGCAATTTTTCATATATCCCTCAATAAAGCTAAAAATCATAGAATCAAATAATTAGTTCTTATTTTTTGCTTACTTAAACCTTAAGCTGAAGAAGGACAGGATTATATTGGTCATTTTTGTTATATTATATATAGTGGTGGGGAAGATCCCCTGCAGGAGGAAATGGCAACCTGCTCCAGTATTCTTGCCTGGAAAACTCCAAGGACAGGGGAGCCTGGAGGGCTACAGCCCATGGGGTTGCAAAGAGTTGGACACAATTAAGAATGCACTCACACTTGTAATGTACTACCGAATAAATACTTGAAGAAATAAATGAAAATATCTTTTTTAAAAAAATAATGGCAGCCAGTAACTAGACACATTCGTATGTATACATACAGATAATTGTCTGTTTATGTATTTATTTATCCATTTATTTCTTTAATTTCATTGTGGACCTTTGAAATTTTCATTAAAGCTTTCTAAGGCCTATAAGCCTGTATTTGGTAGCCACTGGCCTAGTGTTTATTTGGATGGCTGATGTCCAATTTGTCCATCTGGACATATTTTTACTGATGACTAGCATGCATTTACTGAATAAGGAGGATTAAATGGAATAATGCATATAAAAGCATTTGTAATCTGTAGAGCACCACAAAAATATAAGGTATTAGCATTGCTGTGGTTATGATATTGCCTCAAAATGCACAGCAGTAAAGTCTAAGCTAAAAAAAAATCCTCCTGTGTACTTAGAAATCAAGATTATGTAGCATTTTTAGAAATGAAATTTTCCCACAGGAGTTTCCACCACTGTCTTTTTTCAATTGTTTTGCCACATAATCTAGCCTACTATAGAAACAGTAAAAATATAAAAATGGAATTGTCAAGCTATAACCATCTCTTGAGATTATCGCAATAAATGTAGATACATCTTTAAAAGTTTTGGGGCATAACATGTAAACTAAGATTCTGTTACAGAGAACAAAATGCTTTTCTATAATGAATTTAAAAAATATAATGCTCTTCTTCTCAGGCTAAATGATTTGTAGAATCGTCAAATGTCTTTTCTTAATTATTTGTTTGGAATATAAAAATTCTTAATACTAAAAACACAGTGTCAGTTGCTCAGTTGCATCTGACTCATTAGTGACCCAATGGACTGTAGCCTGCTAGTCTCCTATGTCCATGGGATTTTCCAGGCAAGAATACAGGAATGGGTAGTCATTCCTTTCTCCTGGGGATCCTCTCGACCCAGGGATTGAACCCAGGTCTGCTGCATTACAGGCAGATTCTTTACCATCAGAGCACCAGGGAAGACCAAAAACACAGAAACAGCAAATTCAACATTTTATGCAGATAACTTAGTGTCCTATTAGCAACATTATTCATCCTGCATTAATTCAGTCACTCTTTCCTAGGGCCACCTCTTTGGCCATGACCTGAACACCGCTTCATACCAGCACTGTTACATTTCGTACCCTAATCTGCATAGACTCACACAATTCATCTCCACACACATCCTCATATTTCACGGAGATCTCTAGAACTCTTAATTTTTAACTTTCTCTTAAATACATCAGCCCCCTCTTCCTAGCTAAGGCTTGTTTAGCGACAAAGGAAGAATCAGATGGTCAAAGAGAGTTTGGCTGAGATGAGAATGGGGGAAACAAGAGAACTAGCCAAACTTTTCTGAAATCAAAAAACTACACACTTGTCTGGGGATGTGAAAGTTGCTTCTTCTCCCAGCTCCACTATCTCTGATCTCAGCTCATTCAGGATTTTAGCTTGGAAAATGTTTTGTTTTGTTTTTTTTTAATCTTGCTTGCCAACATAGGGGTTAAAGGATTTCTAGCTGCTGAGATCCAACCAGTTCATTCTGAAGGAGATCAACCCTGGGATTTCTTTGGAAGGAATGATGCTAAAGCTGAAGCTCCAGTACTTTGGCCACCTCATGCGAAGAGTTGCCTCATTGGAAAGGACCCTGATGCTGGGAGGGATTGGAGGCAGGAGGAGAAGGGGACGACCAAGGACGAGATGGCTGGATGGCATCACGGACTCAATGGACGTGAGTCTGAGTGAACTCCGGGAGTTGGTGATGGACAGGGAGGCTTGGCGTGCTGCGATTCATGGGGTCACAAAGAGTCAGACACGACTGAGCGACTGAACTGAACGGAATATAATTTTATTAAGTGCTTGTTATATACTAAGTATTTTTCCAGGAACAGAGGCGAGAGCAAAAAACAGATAAAAATTCCTGGAATTTACCTTCTAGCATAGACTACAGTGACAATAAACTGAGCGAATAAGAGAATTACATAGTGCATGAGAGGTAATGTGTATTGCTGACAAATATAAAGTGGGTAGGGAGTGAGAAGTGTGCATGGGAGTGCATGCTTCACATTTAAAGGTAGTGTTTCGGGAAGTTTCACTGAGAAGGTGATGTGTGAGTGAAGACTTCATGATAAAGAATCCAGTGAGGAGGTATCTGCAGAAGATTGCTTCAGGCTATGGAAATAGTAAATGCAGTGGCCCTTAGATGGAAATGGGACTATGATATTTTGAGAGGCCATTGTGGCTGGACTGTAGTGAGAGAGGTGAGGGGCAATAGGACACATGTGGGAGGGGGAAGTAATATATTTGGGAGTCCAGCAAAATATTGTAAAGATTGGCTTTTACTTTAAATGAAATGGCAGGTCAGGTTAATGGATTTCTGAAGCAGGAGCAGGGATAAACATGCGTATTTAGGTTGCCACCTTAAGCGAGAATCAAATTAATTTTTAAAAGAATTCCTGGTGATAGAGCAAATTATAAACACACCACTGAAGCTTTTAACTTCATATCCAATTTTATTTATTCTTGTTTGAGGTGTGTGTGTGTGTGTGTGTGTGTGTATTTGGATCTGAAGATATGAACATCCAGCATGACTAAAATAACAATGTAAGAAGAAAAAAAAATAAGCAAATATGCTAAGGACAAAAATAGAATATTTCATTCTAAATAGTAAAATAATGAACTAATCTCATTAAAATCAAGTACAGAAAGGGATACTTATTATCACTATAATTATAAAACAATGTCTTAGAGATTTTAGTCAATGTCATAAATTCAGGAAATGGCATAATTTGTATAAGTAAAGGAGAGGAAGTGACTCAACTAATTTGCATTTGTAAAATTATTGCATATCTACAAAATCCAAAACTTCTGGAAAAAGCTATAAATAATTAAAAAGGAACTTGAACCATAAAAACATTAAGTTGCTGTTCTCTATAGTAGCAATAACTAGCTGGAAATTTTAAAATATGTTAAGAAAAACTACAAAGCACAATAATAATTGAAAAAATACACAATCTTATAAAACAATATATCTTTATGGAAAGATGCAAATATGTGAATAAAACTCATTTCCAGTTTTTGGATTGAACATTTAATATCATTAAATTTCAATTTTCTAAAATTAGTTCTCGAAAACTAATTTTACAATTAGAAAATAATATTGTCTTTATAGACAAAAATATTTTAATAAAATACTAAAATTATGGATATAAGAATAATTAGGGTGATATACCTTACCAGTATTAAACTATTCTAGAGAGACAGTGTAATTAAAACACAATGCTTCTAGCATTAGAAAAAAGAAATAAAACAACGGCATCAAAAAAAGACTGTAAAATTATATACTGGCATAAAATTACATAAAAATATGTAATTTTTAAAAACTTAAAATTTAATATATGAAATATTGTTATTTTAATGTGAAAGGATTATTTATTTAATAAATCATCCACTCCAGTATTCTTGTCGGAAAAAGTCTATGGACAGAGGAGTCCGGTGGGCGACAGCCCAGGGAGTCGCAGAGAGTTGAACATGACCAAGTGTGCATGCGTGCACGGTGCCTGATGCAGGCACATCTATCTTACAGAAAACAATGTTGGCTTTCCCCTTTGTGAATTTAATTTAAAAATTTCTGGTTGGATTAGATGAATAAAGGTAAAAAACAAACAATACTCTCCTGGTTTCAGAGATCAAGGAAAGAATTCCAGAAGCTATAAAAGAACCATATTTAATTATGGATACAAAAACAAATGACAAAATTTAACATAATCAGAGTCAAAGTCCCCCTAAATCAGAGGGAGATATGTATGTCAGTGATTATAAGACCAAGAAGAAATATGAGAAGAAAACAGCCAAGTTATTCATGTTGGTTACAGGGTGGGGCTGGGGTGGAGGAACAGAAGGGAGGGAGGGAGGGTGAGCAGGACAATGTAAGGGAAAAGGAAGAAATACTGGGAAAACAGGGAAATAAGTATTAGTGTAGTGTCTACTTACTACTACACATAAAGATCAATGGGCACATTTCAAAGCCTCAAATTTGAAAAGTAAATGAAATAAAAACAGATATTTGACTTTGAGACTGGATTTCAGAAAATATTCAGAAAGGGTGAATTTTTAATCCATGTCATCAGTCCATGACAGCAAATGAATGCAGTAAACATAACTATACTAGAAAGACTAACATTTATACCCAAACAGTCCATTCCTTGTTAAATTTATTTTAGATAAAGTTAAATAATTCAAAACTGAATGGGCACTCAAAGGAGGTATTTCCAGTGCACTGTATGTTCCAACTGCTTTGAGCATTATGTTTCAAGATAATCAGGAAATCTTCTTTGTTTTTGGTCTCCTCTCCACTGTTTTTTTTTTTTTTTTTTTTTTTTAATTGGAGTTATGATTGCTTTACAACATTGTGTTAGTTTCTGCTGGACAGTGAGGTGAATAAGCAATATCTTGACTCAACCAACAGTTCTAGAATTTTCTGACCCCATGACCTCGCAGCCACCATTAAACCTCAAGGAGAACTGAAAAGGAAGTGGAATGCATGTAGAAATCATGAGTGCTGCTGAATAAATATCCAAAGCCTAAGTCCTAATAAGCTGTGTAAGAAAGGAAAGCCAGATTCAAAAAGAAAAGAAAAGAAACCCTTTAGATCAGGGGTCAATAAATTTTTTTGCAAAGGGCCAGACAGTAAATATTTTAAGCTTTATGACACATACAGTCTCTGCTGCAATTACTCAACTGTATCACTGTAGCTCCAAAACAGTCATAGACATTGTATAAATGAGTGTGGGAGTTTTTCAATAAAACTTTATTTACAAAAAGGAGAAGAGCTGGGTTTAGCCTACAGCCCGTAGTTTGCCAGCCACTGGTTTAGAATGATTTATCACTGTGTCCTCCAATTAATAGAAACATGTACAGAAGATGGCCACTCTACCAAAACATTTTAGTCTTCTGGAAAACATTGGAAGAACAAATGAATTTCTACCTGGTTTCACCACAGAATAACATTTTATGTTTGCCTTTATTTCTGCACAGATGTTTGATCATTCTTATAAACAATTTAAACTTTTCTCTTTCCTGAAAGCTAAACTGTACTAGCGTGTCTTCCTAATAAGTTGTGCATGGCAAAATAGTGATGCAGATTGAACAGCCCATCTCAGTTCAGTTCAGTCGCTCAGTCGTGTCCGACTCTTGGCAACTCCATGAGCCGCAGCACGCCAGGCCTCCTTGTCCATCACCAGCTCCCGGATTCTACCCAAATTCATGTCCATTGAGTCAGTGATGCCATCCAACCATCTCATCCTCTGGCATCCCTTTCTCCTCCAACCCTCAATCTTTCCCACCATCAGGGTCTTTTCAAATGAGTCAGCTCTTCGCATCAGGTGGCCAAAGTATTGGAGTTTCAGCTTCAACATCAGTCCTTCCAATGAAAACCCAGGACTGATCTCATTTAGAGTGGACTGGTTGGATCTCCTTGCAGTCCAAGGGAACAGCCCATCTAATCATTGAATTTTTCTCATTTACAGAAGGTTGGATTGCTCCAGGCTTTATTTATCTTACTTAAAAAAGCTTTCTTTTAGAATCATCTTTAATTGCTATTATTTTTTATTAAAGATGGAGAAAAATATTTTTGACCATATGGATCAAATATATACTGACATTAGGGATTATGAAAAATCTAGAGAGTTTAGCACAGTGGTTAAGCAAACAGTACCCTCTCTGCCACTTCCTGCCTTGTGATTTTGAGAAAATTCATTGTCTCTCTGTGTGGCAGTTTCTTCAGCAATAAACTGATGTTAATAACAATAACTTTTAAATTGGAATGTTATGAAAAATCAATAAACACATGAAAACCAACTGCTTAGAACAGTGTTTACTACACAAAGAACACCCCATAAAGAGCAACTATTACCATCCAACTATTTTAAACATTCATCTAAAGAAAATTTTGGAAGAGCAATCAGCCTTAAAGCTACAAGACCCCTTTGGGATGTAGATGCCTCCAAAGCACAAGCCCAAGTACTAGAAGAGTCTTTGAAGACATTGGTTAGTTTCATCTGTCACAGAAGATTTCTTCTCTGGCAATAATACAAAGACCTTCTGTTCTCCCTCTGGGCATTTCCACTTGTCAGATCGATAGCACCTTACAAAACAATTGGTTTCATTTAAATTTCAGATGGCGACATTGATGAGACAAAGGATGTCTCTGAGCATTATAGTCTTCATCTGAAAGCAAAGTTAATATTATCTATCTGCCTCAGAAGGAGAATAAGTCTCATTCTTTACACTTCAAAAAGGAGTATTTCAGAAGACTTTCCCACTGGGCAGGGGTTAAAAAACAAAACAAAACACAGGAAATGAAGACACACAGATTTTCTCCTCTATTACCCTCTCTTCTGCTCAAGAGAATGACTGACATCTGTTTGGTGAAACTGGGCCAAGTGTTGACCACTCAATCTCTTCTTTTTCAAAGCAAACTATCCCTCTGAATGTGAGTGTTTCCCTATAGTCATCCTTAAGGCGGTTTGAACTGTGTAGAAGGCTGAGTGCTGAAGAATTGATGCTTTTGAACGGTGGTGTTGGAGAAGACTCTTGAGAGTCCCTTGGACTAGAAGGAGATCCAACCAGTCCATTCTGAGGGAGATCAGCCCTGAGTGTTCTTTGGAAGGAGTGATGCTGAAGCTGAAACTCCAGTACTTTGGCCACCTCATGCGAACAGCTGACTCACTGGAAAAGACCCTGATGCTGGGAGGGGTTTGGGGCAGGAGGAAAAGGGGATGACAGAGGATGAGATTGCTGGATGGCATCACTGTCTCGATGGACGTGAGTCTGAGTGAACTCCAGGAGTTGGTGATGGACAGGGAGGCCTGGCCTGCTGCAATTCATGGGGTGGCAAAGGGTCGGATACGACTGAGCGACTGAACTGAACTGAACTTAACTAGCTAAGATACACTCATCTCCATGACTTGCTCCTCTTGGTTTTTAATTTGAGATCAAGGCTGTTGTTCAATCAACCTTTAAAACCCTAACAGAGAGAATTCATTACAATACTTGATGTGACCACACATGTACAAATGTTAAATTTGTGGTTATTTTAAGAACAGTCTTCATTACAGTATAAACAATCTTCTTCTATTATTTATAACAAATGGAGTAAGAAAATAAAATGATAATATATAAAACCATCTATCAAAAGTACTGTTTTCCTTTCTCTCCAATCTCCAGTGACAACTCCTCAGATCACTGATGCAAAACCCTCCTAACAAACAGACACTCTCTCTCTCTCTCTCTCCCCCATTTCTTGCCTCTGAATTTACAAAGGAAAGAGGGGTTACTAAATGAGTTTCCTATTTTCAAACTTTTAAACATTACCTACCTTTGCCCCTGATATAAATTCTTTCTGTTCCAAATCTGGAGCTGACCTTATCAGCTTCCTCCCTCCACCTACACTGTAAATGTCACTCATTTCCACATTTCGAGAGACTTGATACTATAGACTGTCCCCCCATTTATTAGATCCTCCTATTCTACTTAGATCCTAAAGTTAAACAACCCATTAAGAAAATCTCTGTGACAGGCCTCTGTATGCAATATACAAATTTCAAGAATCATAGAAGAAACGTGAAAAAATATCTAAAGTTTGGTATTGTTCTAAATGCCATAAGAAAAGTCAAATTAAATTACAAGAGGGAAAATATCTGCTACACATGTCAATAATAGACATTCTTTAATTTATAAAGAACTTTTATATAAACCAATAAGAAAAAAATAAAAGAACGGACTCAGTGCATGATTAGGTACCTTGCAAAAATATATATAAATATATATTACCTATTGACTAAAATATGAAAGATGTACATTCTCATTCATAATTAAGGAATTAGGAATTAAAACATGACGATGCTAAATTTCACCTATAACATTAGTAAACACAAAAACATTTAATAATATCCTGTGTTCGTTTCCAAGGCAATTCATTCAATATCACAGTAATCCAAGTCTATTCCCCAACCAGTGAAGCTGAAGAAGCTGAAGTTGAACGGTTTTATGGAGACCTACAAGACCTTTTAGAACTAACATCCAAAAAAGATGTCCTTTTCATTATAGGGGACTGGAATGCAAAAG
>SJXQ01013114.1:302143-346091 GCA_006408695.1 Aepyceros melampus | reverse complement strand
CTATGGTTTTTCCTGTGGTCATGTATGGATGTGAGAGTTGGACTGTGAAGAAGGCTGAGCGCCAAAGAACTGATGCTTCTGAACTGTGGTGTTGGAGAAGACTCTTGAGAGTCCCTTGGACTGCAAGGAGATCCAACCAATCCATTCTGAAGGAGATCAGCCCTGGGATTTCTTTGGAAGGAATGATGCTAAAGCTGAAACTCCAGTACTTTGGCCACCTCATGTGAAGAGTTGACTCTTTGGAAAAGACTCTGATGCTGAGAGGGATTGGGGGCAGGAGGAGACGGGAACGACGGAGGATGAGATGGCTGGATGGCATCACTGACTCGATGGGTGTGAATCTGAGTGAACTCCAGGAGTTGGTGATGGACAGGGAGGCCTGGCGTGCTGCGATTTATGTGGTCACAAAGAGTTGGACACGACTGAGCAACTGAGCTAACTGAACTGAGTGGTCTAGTAGTTTTGCCCACTTTCTTCAATTTAAGTCTGAATTTGGCAATAAGGAGTTCATGATCTGAGCTACAGTCAGCTCCTGGTCTTGTCTTTGTTGACTGTATAGAACTTCTGCATCTTTGGCTGCAAAAAATATAATCAATCTGATTTTGGTGTTGACCATCTGGTGATGTCCATGTGTAGAGTCTTCTCTTGTGCTGTTGGAAGAGGGTGTTTGCTATGACCATTGCATTCTCTTGGCAAAACTCTATTAGCCTTTTCCTGCTTCATTCCGTATTCCAAGGCCAAATTTGCCTGTTACTCCAAGTGTTTCTTGACTTCCTACTTTTGCATTCCAGTCTCGTATAATGATAAGGACATCTTTTTTGAGTATTAGTTCTAAAAGGTCTTGTAGGTCTTCATAAAACCGTTCAACTTCAGCTTCTTCAGCATTACTGGTTGGGGCGTAGACTAGGATTGCTGTGATATTGAAAGGTTTTCCTTGGAAATGAACAGAGATCATTCTGTCATTTTTGAGATTGCATCCAAGTACTGCATTTCAGACTCTTTTGTTGACCATGATGGCTACTCCATTTCTTCTAAGGGATTCCTGCCTCCATAGTAGATATAATGGTCATCTGAGTTAAATTCACCCATTCCAGTCCATTTTAGTTCGCTGATTCCTAGAATGTCAACATTTACTCTTGCCATCTTCTGTTTGCCCATTTGCCTTGATTCATAGACCATTCTAGGTCCCTACGCAATACTGCTCTTTATAGCATCGGATCTTGCTTCTATCTCCAGTCACATCCACAACTAAGTATTGTTTTTGCTTTGGCTCCATCCTTTCATTCTTACTCAGCCATTAAAAAATGATGAAATAGTGACATTTGCAGTAATGTAGATGGATCTAGAGATTATCATATTAAGTCAAGTCCAAGAGAGAAGGACAATACATTATATCATTAATATGTGAAATTTAAAATAATGTCTGAAAAACTGTGGATGGAGGTTCATGACTTTGTACAGGAGGCAGTGATCAAGACCATCCCCAAGAAAAAGAAATGCAAAAAGGCAAAATGGTTGTCTGAGGAGGACTCACAAATAGCTGGGAAAAGAAGAGAAGCTAAAGGCAAAGGAGAAAAGGAAAGATACACCCATTTGAATGCAGAGTTCCAAAAAATAGCAAGGAGAGATAAGAAAGCCTTCCTTAGTGCTCAATGCAAAGAAATAGAGGAAAACAATAGAATGAGAAAGACTAGAGATCTCTTCAAGAAAATTAGAGATACCAAGGGAACATTTCATGCAAAGATGGGCTCAATAAAGGACAGAAATTGTATGGACCTAACAGAAGCAGAAGATATTAAGAAGAGGTGGCAAGAATACACAGAAGAACTGTACAAAAAAGATCTCATGACCCAGATAATCATGATGGTATGATCATTCACCTAGAGTCAGACATTAAGTCATGTAGGCCTTAGGAAGCATCACTATGAACAAAGCTAGTGGAAGTAATGGGATTCTAGTTGAGCTATTCCAAATCCTGAAAGATGATGCTGTGAAAGTGCTGCACTCAATATGCCAGCAAATTTGGAAAACTCAGCAGTGGCCACAGGAGTAGAAAAGATTAGTTTTCATTCCAATCCCAAAGAAAGGCAATGCTAGAGATGTTCAAAGTACCGCACAATTGCACTCATCTCATGCAGTAGCAAAGTACTACTCAAAATTCTCCAAGCTAGGCTTCAAAATTACATGAACCATGAACTTCCACATGTTCAAGCTGGATTTAGAAAAGGCAGAGGGACCAGAAATCTAATTGCCAACATCCAGTGGATCATTGAAAAAGCTAGTGTTAACTCCAGAAATACGTCTACTTCTGTTTTATTGACTATGCCAGAGCCTTTGACTGTGTGGATCACAATAAACTGTGGAAAATTCTTCAAGAGATGGGAGTGCCAGACCACCTGACCTGCCTCCTGAGAAACCCCTATGCAGGTCAAAAGCAACAGTTAGAACTGGATATGGAACAATGGACTGGGTTACAAATCAGAAAAGGAGTAGTGTCAAGGCTGTATATAGTCACCCTGCTTATTCAACTTATATGCAGAGAGAAACGCTGGACTGGAAGAAGCACAAGATGGAATCAGGATTGCCGGGAGAAATATCAATAACCTCAGACATGCAGATGACACAACCCTTATGGCAGAAAGTGAAGAAGAACTAAAGAGCCTTTTGATGAAAGTGAAAGAGGAGAGTGAAAAAGTTGGCTTAAAACTCAGCATTCAGAAAACTAAGACCATGGCATCTGTTCCCATCACTTCATGGGAAATAGATGGGGAAACAATGGAAACAGTGACAGATCTTATTTTGAGGGGCTCCAAAATCATTGCAGATGGTGACTGTATCCATGAAATTAAAAGATGCTTGCTCCTTGGTGAAGGAGGAAACAGACAGAGCTGGACTCCATCTTAGGCCAGGCTGCAAACATTAGGCTACATGCATGGTCACCCTCCCAATGGACTCTGAACTTTGTGCCTGGGTCTATAGAAATGTCATACCAATGAAAAAGCAGACCCCCCCAATAAAAGAGCCTCAGGACTCGTACTTGGACTCCCCGTTGCCTAAAAGAATATGCTAATTATCTCTGTTAACAGAACAAAGTGGTAAATTCCATTATGTTTATCAGGATATGAGCACAGGCCTGTTGATAAATGTCCACTATGTATCTACTTATGACACATGAATCATGCATTAACTTTGATCATATCTCTCTTTTATCTTGTCCAGACTAGTTTAAAGGAATTTGGGGAGGTGGGTTTGAGCAAGTACACTTAGGGTATATAAGGTTTTCACAAAAACTGGTTGGGGTCCTTGGCTAAAAGGAGACTCTGCCTTGGGCCCACTGGTGTAATAAACTGCACTCCACTATCTGCACTGTCCTTCTGAGTAAGTTTGTTTCCCAGAATGCATGGCTACAACATTGGAAGAAAAGCTATGACCAACCTACACAACATATTAAAAAGCAGAGACATGACTTTTCCAACAAAGGTCCATCTAGGCAAAGCTATGGTTTTTCCGGTATTCATGTATGGATGTGAGAGTTGGACCATAAGGAAAGCTGAGAGCCAAAGAACTGATGACTTTAAACTGTGGTATCGGAGAAGACTCTTGAGAGTCCTTTGGACTGCAAGGAAATCCAACCAGTCAATTCTAAAACAAATCAGTTCTGAATATTCATTGGAAGGACTGATGCTGAAGCTGAAACTCCAATACTTTGGCCACCTCATGTGAAGAACTGACTCACTGGAAAAGACCCTGAAGCTGGGAAAGATCGAAGGCAGGAGGAAAAGGGTATGACAGAGGATGAGATGGCTGGATGGCATCACCGACTCAATGGACATGGGTTTGAGCAAACTCAGGGAGTTGGTAATGGACAGGGAAGTCTGGCATGCTGCAGTACACTGGGTCGCAAAGAGTCAGGTATGACTGAGTGACTGAACTGATTGACTGACCAACACCCACAGGTTGTTCCACTTCAGCGTCTGCCCTGTCCATATCTTCTCACATGTTTTCCCTGCTATAGTCTTGGGTCAGGCCCTTACTTGCCCATCAGGATTCTTGAGATAGTCTAAGGACACCCCCAGCCTGGGGTCTCATTCCTCACCTCCAATCCCCCATCAACACTACTACTGTCACAGTAAAACTATGACAAGGTTAAAATATGCCTGTCATATGCATATAGAGGGAACACGTGACAAAGATTAATTTAACTCCTTAATGAAGAAACTAGGAGAATAGTAAATCCAGTTCAAAGGAAAGTTCAAGAAGCTATAGTGCACGATAAAAGGTATGCTGGAAAGACTGCAGATTTAGAGATAAAAGAGATAAAACAAAACTAACCTTAGCTCTCTCATGCTGTCACATTCTTTGCCAGCGCCTTCATTCCCAGGTCTCCTTCCTAGTCTGAGGCCTCAGGCGGGCCAGGCCCTCTTCAGGCACTTCAGGTCCGCCAGGCCTCCTTGTGGGTAGAGGGAGAGGAAGGCAAGTTCAAGTCCTCAGGATCCAGGTCTTTCCACAATTCACCCTTCCCTAACCCCAGAGTTCATCAAACTGCCGGAGAGTTTTGTTCGGTGCTCCCGCAACAGTGATGATACTGAGTTCCCCGAATCATGGGCCACTAAATCTGAGAGTGATGTGTTGAGGCAAGGAATACGACTATTTGGAAAGCTGGCCAAGAAGATTTTGAGATTAATGTCTCAAAATAACCATCTTTCAGGGTCTGGAGGCCAGGTTCTCTTATAAAACCAGAGAGAGAAGAGGTGAGGAACTAAAATAAAAAAGCAGAACAGAGAGGGAGAGGCAGTGAGGACGTGGAGTAAAAAGAGCCGCGTCTTGCAAAACATCTCTGGGATAGCCAGCCTGTGGAAGGGATGTGTTAATCTCTTCTTTCTTGCAATCTTTTACAGGTAGGCAGGGTCGGATAATCTCTGTGAGTTGAATGTTGGCACTTTAACAGTCTGGCAGATAGGCAGGGTTCTCTGAGGTGGGCCATTATGTGTGATTACAAGAGCAAAGGCAATGAAATCAAGTCAAAGAAACAGTTCCAACCTGGAGTCAGAACCGACTCTTCCCTGTAACACTATTATGACCCCACGTCCATGCTGATCCACATGAACTTTGGGAAAAAGCAATGGCGCAGCCCCTGCTTCCTGGATTTTGGCTTCTTATTTACACCACCAGAGTAAGTGATTACAGGCTTACCTCTTCCATTTAGGGCTGTGCTTTATCTGTCTGCTGTTGACACCTGGCCGCTCTCCAGCTCCTGGCTCAGCCAGGCTCTGGACAGGGCTGTGTATTTACTGGATGAGAGACCATCTGCATGTTTGTGAGGCAAAAAGATGACCTCAGAGAGGCAGCCGTTAGTGGTGGTGTGAAGCGAGATCTTAATTTCCTGCCCAGGAAGTGAACCTGGGTAGCCTTGATGAATCCTGTTCAACAGACCAGCAAGGGCTAGAGGCTAGAAGCTAATTTTCCTTGGATCTTGCCCCCAGTGAAAAACTCATTTCTCAACGGAGGCAAGGACTGTAAATGCAAGTACAAAGTTTATCATTAGATATAGTAAGCAACAACGAGTGGGACTGAAGGAGGAAACAGACAGAGCTGGACTCCATCTTAGGCCAGGCTGCAAACATTAGGCTACACACATGGTCACCCTCCCAATGGACTCTGAACTTTGTGCCTGGTGTCTATAGAAATGCCATACCAACGGAAAAGCAGCCCCCCAAAAAAAGAGCCTCAGGACTTGGACTTGGACTCTCCCTTGCCTAAAAGAATATGCTAATTATCTCTGTAACAGAACAAAGTCATAATTATGTTTATCAGGATATGACCACAGGCCTGTTGATAAATGTCCACTATGTATCTAGTCTTGTGACACATGAATCATGGGTTAATTTTGATCGTATCTCTCTTTTACCTAGTCCAGACTAGTTTCAAGGAATTTGGAGAGGAGTCAGATATCTTGGAATGTGAAGTCAAGTGGCCCTTAGAAAGCATCACTATGAACAAAGCTAGTGGAGGTGATGGAATTCCAGTTGAGCTGTTTGAAATCCTGAAAGATGATGCTGTGAAAGTGCTGCACTCAATATGCCAGCAATTTTGGAAAACNGGAGAAATATCAATAACCTCAGATATGCAGATGACACCACCCTTATGGCAGAAAGTGAAGAGGAGCTAAAAAGCATCTTGATGAAAGTGAAAGAGGAGAGTGAAAAAGTTGGCTTAAAGCTCAACATTCAGAAAACGAAGATCATGGCATCTGGTCCCATCATTTCATGGGAAATAGATGGGGAAACAGTGGAAACAGTGTCAGACTTTACTTTTCTGGGCTCCAAAATCACTGCAGATGGTGATTGCAGCCATGAAGTTAAAAGACGCTTACTCCTTGGAAGAAAAGTTATGACCAACATAGCATATTCAAAAGCAGAGACATTACTTTGCCAACAAACGTCCATCTAGTCAAGGCTATGGTTTTTCCAGTAGTCATGTAGGAATGTGAGAGCTGGACTGTGAAGAAGGCTGAGCGCCGAAGAATTGATGCTTTTGAACTGTGGTGTTGGAGAAGACTGTTGAGAGTCCCTTGGACTGCGGGGAGATCCAACCAGTCCATTCTGAAGGAGATCAACCCTGGGATTTCTTTGGAAGGACTGATGCTAAAGCTGAAACTCTAGTAGTTTGGCCACCTCATGCGAAGAGTTGACTCATTGGAAAAGACTCTGATGCTGGGAGGGATTGGGGGCAGGGGAAGAAGGGGACGACAGAGGATGACTCTGGGAGTTGGTGATGGACAGGGATGCCTGGCATGCTGCGATTCATGGGGTTGCAAAGAGTCAGACACGACTGAGCGACTGAACTGAACTGAACCTGGAGCCCTCTTATCCCCTGTTTTAGGAAATACAAATAGGCTAGTTGCAGGTGTCCAGACTGAAGCGCATCTTTTTCTCACCCCAAGAAATGTAAACAGGAGGTCAGTTGTAAATGCCAAGCCTGGGTATTCACAGGGTGTCTCCTACCTCAAAGGTATGAGTGAACACAGAGCATCCCAGAGCCTGGGCCTAAACAACAGTAAATAGATAGACAGCAAAGGTTTACTCTCCTGATAATACTCAACTGTAAAAACAATGAAATAGTGCCATTTGCATCAGTATGGACGGACCTAGAGGTGGTCATCCTAAGTGAATAAGAAAGAGAAAGACAAATATCGTAAGATATCACTTATATGTGGCATCTAAATATGATAGAAATGAACTTATCTATGAGACAGAAACAACTTGGAGAACAGACTTGGGGTTGCCAAAAGGGGAGTGAGGAAGGGATGGATTAAGAGTCTGGAATTAGCAGAGGCAAACTAATATATAGGATGGATAAACAACAGAGTCCTACTGTCTACCAAAGGGAGCTATATTCAAACCCTGTGATAAACCACAATGGAAAAGAATGTGAAAAAGGATGTGTGTATATATATATATATATATGTATAATTAAATCACTTTGCTGTACAGCATAATACAACATTGTAAATCTACTATACTTCAAAAAAATTTAAAAAAAAAATTTTTTTAAGTTTTATTCTCCTGGAGTAATTCCCACCAGTTCCCACAATTACATATGGTTTAATTCCTATCATAAATTGCTTATTTCATGTAACTCTTAGTTATTCTCTTCTCTGCACAATCCTGACTGATACACTCCTCAACTTTTCTCAATAATTCTTTAGGCCCTCTAGGCCCAGGGTTCTGATGTCTCCTCATGGCTAGAGTGCAGTGGTTATTAAGAGAATGAACTTTGATGCTAAATTCCAGCTCAGGCCCTCCCCAGCTCTGGCTCCCCAAGCAGAGTATTTAACTACTCTAAGCCTCAGTTTCTACACCTGTAAAATGGGAATAATAACATATCTCCCTTGCTGCTGCTGCTAAGTGGCTTCAGTCATGTCCGACTCTGTGCGACCCCATAGATGGCAGCCCAACAGGCTCCCCTGTCCCTGGGATTCTCCAGGCAAGAACACTGGAGTGGGTTGCCATTTCCTTCTCCAGTGCATGAAAGTGAAAAGTAAAAATGAAGTTGCTCAGCCGTGTCCAACTCCCAGCGACCCCATGGACTGCAGCCCACCAGGCTCCCCCGTCCATGGGATTTCCCAGGCAAGAGTGCTGGGATGCTTGCAAGTACCTTGGATGCTTGCTATGAGGATTAGGGACTTTCCCTGGCGTTCCAGTGGTTAGTATTCTGTAATTCCACTGCAGGGGGCATGAGTTCGATTCCTGGCTGGGGAACGAAGATCCTGCATGCCATGTAACATACCAGAAAAAAAAAAAAAACAACAAACACAGAAGTTTGCTATGAGGATGATATAAGATAATGGCAGTAAAATTCTTAGCCTAGTGTAAATACTCAATATTCACTATGATCATTACCTCTGTCGTAAGTAACACCTATCACTGACTTGCTTTTCAGAACCACCATCAACACACAGACCAGAGTTGAACTTCTTGAGCAAAGAGACACCCCTTTTGATTGGAGAGCTGAGGAAGCTTCCTGGAAGAGGTGTCATGTGAGCTGACCTTGAACTGTTGGATTTGTGTAGGTAAATAGGGGAAGGATGGCATCTCTCCTGGAAAGAAAAAAACAGAGATAGGTATAGAGACCAATGGTAGAAACCAACTAGACTGAAACTTTGCAAATTATCTTAATTGAGGAACCATGTGTTAACAGACATTGCATCAGGCCCCAGGCTGGGCTAGGAAGACAGAATGCTGAGTAAGAAGCTTTTTGTCCTCTGGGAGCAAGGGAAGGAAATTGGTGCTTACAATCACAATATGATGAGGACCCCAAATGTCCAAGGACTCAAAAGTGAATCAAGGGCAGAGGGTTTCCAAAGCCCAGGTCTGATGAGGGCAGAGGACATCCCCGTGGGCCTATAGGCTGCCTTAGAGAACTGCTGAAGTGACATCTATGTTCTACACCCCTCCCCCCAACCTCCTCCTCCTTTGGAGTAAAGGTGGGTTAGTACTGAGTAGGAAGTGAATGCCCCTATTCCTTGAGCCCAGTTCTCCAGGAATTAAGGTCCCAGTTATAGAAGAGGCAATCAGAGGTTAAGGTAACACATCTAAAATTATTGAGAAGAAAATAGTATTACATGCCTAAAGAAAATTTATCGAAAGAGAACACAAGACAGGAAAACGTGTTTCACCAGGAATGTAAGCTCCAACTTTGAATATCTGAAGATTCCATCCCTGGTATGCAGACAAAGATTTGGTTTGTGGAAGCAATCAGTTCAGTTCAGTTCAGTCGCTCAGTCGTGTCTGATTCTTTGTGACCCCATGAATTGCAGTACGCCAGGCCTCCCTGTCCATCACCATCTCCTGGAGTTCACTCAGACTCATGTTCATTGAGTCCGTGATGCCATCCAGCCATCTCATCCTCGGTCGTCCCCTTCTCCTCCCGCCCCCAATCCCTCAGAGTCTTTTCCAATGAGTCAACTCTTTGCACGAGGTGACAAAAGTCTGGAGTTTCAGCTTTAGCATCATTCCTTCCAAAGAACACCCAGGGCTGATCTCCTTCAGAATGGACTGGTTGGATCTCCCCGCAGTCCAAGGGACTCTTAAGAATCTTCTCCAACACCACAGTTCAAAAGCATCAATTCTTCGGCTCTCAGCCTTCTTCACAGTCCAAATCTCACATTCATACATGACTACTGGAAAAACCATAGCCTTGACTAGACAGACCTTAGTCGGCAAAGTAATGTCTCTGCTTTTGAATATGCTATCTACGTTGGTCATAACTTTTCTTCCAAGGAGTAAGCGTCTTTTAATTTCATGGCTGCAGTCACCATCTGCAGTGATTTTGGAGCCCCCCCCAAAAAATAAAGTCTGACACTGTTTCCACTGTTTCCCCATCTATTTCCCATGAAGTGATGGGACCAGATGCCATGATCTTCGTTTTCTGAATGTTGAGCTTTAAGCCAACTTCTTCACTCTCCTCTTTCACTTTCATCAAGAGGCTTTTTAGTTCCTCTTCACTTTCTGCCATAAGGGTGGTGTCATCTGCATATCTGAGGTTATTGATATTTCTCCCCGCAATCTTCATTCTAGCTTGTGCTTCATCCAGCCCAGCGTTTCTCATGAGGTACTCTGCATATAAGTTAAATAAGCAGGGTGACAATGTACAGCCTTGACGTACTCCTTTTCCTATTTGGAACCAGTCTGTTGTTCCATGTCCAGTTCTAACTGTTGCTTCCTGACTTGCATACAGATTTCTCAAGAGGCAGGTCAGGTGGTCTGGTATTCCCATCACTTTCAGAATTTTCCACAGTTTATTGTGATCCACACAGTCAAAGGCTTTGGCATAGTCAATAAAGCAGAAATAGATGTTTTTCTGGAACTCTCTTGCTTTTTCCATGATCCAGTGGATGTTGGTAATTTGATCTCTGGTTCCTCTACCTTTTCTAAAACCAGCTTGAACATCAGGAAGTTCACAGTTCATGTATTGCTGAAGACTGGTTTGGAGAATTTTGAGCATTACTTTATAGCATGTGAAATAAGTGCAATCGTGCAGTAGTTTGAGCATTCTTTGGCATTGCCTTTCTTTGGGATTGGAATGAAAACTGACCTTCTCCAGTCCTGTGGCCACTGCTGAGTTTTCCAAAATTGCTGGCATATTGAGTGCAGCACTTTCATAGCATCATCTTTCAGGATCTGAAATAGCTTCACTGGAATTCCATCACCTCCACTAGCTTTGTTCGTAGTGATGCTTCCTAAGGCCAACTTGACTTCACATTCCAGGAAGCAATCAAGTATGTGCTAAAGGTATAAAACAATGAATGAGTGAGTGAATGAGGACTCAAAAGATGGATCTTTTGGGGTGGGGAACTCGCACACAAACTGCCCTGCTATGTGTCCTCCAAGGTAGCCTGAGACTGGTGTCCTTTAAACACCTGAATCATCAACCACTTCTTTTGGGTTTATTTTTCTCTCCACCAGCAGCACGTGGCTCACCTCCCCCACCCAAGTTTCTATTAGCCAAAGAAATTGAGCATGCTCAACATGCTGGAAGGACATTCCAGATGATTGAAACTCTACTGCAAGAATCCCCTGCTAGACTGAACAGCAGCACAAAGTAAAAGCAGAAGACAGATTGCGTAGGTCCATATAGCTGTAGAAGCATAGAGGTTCATAGGCTGACAAAACCAGGGGAAACCTCATGATGGAGGCTACCCTTGATTGTCATGAAATCTGCATTTCATTTTGATGCTTCTGGATAGGAAATGATTCCCTGGTAGAAGAGTTCAATAAGACAGACGAGGTCATTAAGCCTTTAGTGGGCTTACAAAAAGGGAGAGTTTGAGTTATCTTCACTCAAAGAATATGGAAGAGATTAATACTGAGATGCTGCAGTTTGACCTCCTCAAAAGAGTCAGAAATCATAGTCAAGAACTTTGTGTAAGTTTTACTAATTTTCTGATTTGTTTACCTTCTTTCTACCATTATTATCTGGAACCCCGTACTGTGCTAAGTCACTTCAGTTGTGTCCGACTCTTTGCGACCCTATGACGGCAGCCTGCCAGGCTCCTCTGGAATGGGTTGCTATTTCCTCCTTCAGGGGATCTTCCCAGGGATCGAACTCATGTCTCTTGGGTCTCCTGAATTGGCAGGTGGGTTCTTTACCACTAGCCCTACCTAGGAGGCCCTGCTGTGTCAGCTAATTCCATCCATGTTTCTTTTTTCCTCAGGTATTGAATA
Source organism: Aepyceros melampus (assembly GCA_006408695.1). NCBI lineage: Eukaryota > Metazoa > Chordata > Mammalia > Artiodactyla > Bovidae > Aepyceros > Aepyceros melampus. Next base: position 334,365 of record SJXQ01013114.1, on the reverse strand, counting down.
AAAGTACAAAGTCCCATCTGTGCTTCCTTTCACAGCTTAAATTGTTCCATTTAAGCTCTTCATCCAAATGCTACCCCAGTAGGCCTTTTGAAACTTCCTGTGTATTACAAATAAATTGCTAAATAAAGCTTGCAGCATAAAAATTAAAATAATAATAATAAAAGAACTCTCTGCTTGACAATCGGGCTATGGCCTCAGTCAGTGAAATGGTCAAAAGTCTGTCAGGTTGCTCTCAGGCTCCATTCAACCCAAGGGGAACAGATAAGAACAAACCACCTCAAGTTCACCAAGGTGGTGCCACCAGCGTCAGCCTCCTGCACCACGGGCCCGATGACACCTCCCTCCCCATCCTCATCTGTTGATTTTGCCCTGATCACTGAAGTGTTTCTCCAGACACTGTTGATGGGCTTTAACCCTGGGAGGTAACTGACGTGGAGCCCAGACAGTTGGGCTCTTGGCAATCCCCCGGCCCCTCACATCCCACCTGGGTCAGCCCAGGCCTCAGGGTCAGGCCCCCCGGAACCAGAGCTGCTTGTGCTCAGGAGGGAACAGACAGCATGGGAACCTGCTCAGGATCGGCCATGAGAGTCAGCCCAGCCCACAGCCTGAAAGCTTACCCCGTCTCCTCCCACACCCGGCAACACCAACACATCTTACCAGGCAGGATGGTGCAGGGGGCTCGGGGCTCAGGAATACCTGGGTTTTGAACCTGGCCCTACCACTCACCAGCTGTGTAGCTCTGGGAAGACCACTTTGCTCCCCCGTGCCTCGGTTTCCCCATCTGTAAAACATGGATGACAACAGTCGTATCGGCCGGAGTTCACCGCAGGAATAGGAACCCCTCGAGGTGTTTTGAGCAAAGTGACTTGAGACGGGGCTAGATGCTTATGGGATGGTTGGATGGAGGAGGGGAGGAGGAAAGGCTGAGTCTCTGGAGATCTGCTCCCTAGTCCCGAGCAGAAGAGGAAGGTGAGCAAATGGAGGTTGCCCCTGGCAACCTGAGTGCTCAGTTCAGGATACACTGTCTTGGCTGTGATCCAGGGAGCAGGCAGGGGCCCCCTAGCTGCTGCTAGGGGTGGGGACCGCACCCTGGACACGCTGCCAGAAACGACGCGCCCCTGCTTGCCAGAAAGGAGCAGCCCAAGCAGCAGGAAGGCGGCCTCTGGTTTCCTTTCACATCCCAAATCTCTTGTGAGGGTCTCAGCATTGGATCACAGTGAGCTTTCCGCCCTGCTCCCCAGAGGGCCTCTCCCCAAGCCACCCACAGGCCCCCCTGGCTGTGGCAGTGTGGGGCGCCCTCGTGTGGGCAAGGGCGGCCCTGCAGCCGCGCCACCAGGAGCTCAGGCTGCCCTCCTCTCCTCATCAGTGCTGCCGGCTTCCAGGAGCCCAGGCCTCACTGTTCCCCGGATGTCATGGCTGTGGCACCCCTCACGTGTCCACTACTTCAACTGGCCTGCCTCCAAGCTACATTCCCTCATTATACCTCTCAATGTTTTCTCACTCGTATTTTAAAATTCAATGTTCTATGCATGTCAAAGAGTATGTATTAGTTTTCTAACCCTATGTAACCAGTTACCCTAAAATGTAGCACCTTAAAATAGCAAACATTTCCTCCCACAGTTTCTGATGGTCAGAAATCCTGGAGCAGCTTAAAACAAAATATGATCGACACCCACGAATCCACCAATCACTCAAGAACCAGAACATCCTATGTCCCCTTTCATCTACTTTCTTCCTCCCTAGGTAAGAGGAAATCTCCACCTTGAATTTTGTGTCTATCATTCCTTTGCTTTTCAACCAGTTTTGCTACAGAGGTGCATATGTCTAAATAATGTTTGTTTCATTTGTTTTTCGATCTTTATGGAAATGATGCGCTGTTGGTAGTAAGTGGTGCTCCTTCCTCCCAGCTCCAGTTTTCTCTGTGTGTGCTCAGTCCCTCAGTCGTGTCCAGCTGTTTGCCACCCTTTGGACTGTGCTCGCCAGACCCCTCTGTTCATGGTATTTCCCAGGCAAGAATACTGGAGTGGTTTGCAACATTTCCTTCTCCAGGGGATCTTCCCGAACCCACATCTCTTGTGTCTCCTGCACTGGCAGACACATCCTTTACCACTAGCGCCACCTGGGAGGTCCCTAGGTTACATAAGCATTCTTTATTTATCCATTCTCCTGTATATGGACATCTGGGTTGTTTCCACTTCGAACTGAAAAATGATGCTAAGTCACTTTGGTCACGTCTCCTGGTACATGCATGCAAGCTTCCCCATGTTTATGGCAAAGCAAAGGGTGCTGGGTTCTAGGATATGCAAACAAAACAACGTCAAAATATTTTCCAAAGTGGTTGCACCAATTTACACTCTTGCAAGCTGTACAAAATCCTATTGCTCCACATGTTCTCTCTCAGGTATGTGTGGTGGGGAAGTAGATCCGTGGCTTTGGGAGAGAAGAGAGGCTCCCGGGCACTGAGACTGGCAGGGGAAGGACCCACACACTCAGGGGCCCCAGGCCAACTCCGCCAGAGGAAGTTTCAGCCCTGTGATGCTGTGATTTATGACAAGAAATAGACATATGGTCTTCCTCTGCATCCCCATTTCTGCCCAGAGCTCCTAAAACCCTTGGAATATCCTAAGTGAGGAGAACAGATGAAGGTATTAATGAGATGACATTTGGACAGCACCTAAAGTTGGGTACTGGTTACTAGAAGAGCTGAGTGAATAGAGGGTGGGAACTTTCAGTCCTACCCACTGAACTCCAGGGAGGGAAAAGGGGCTGGAGGTTGAATAAATTACCCATGGCTAATGATGGGGGCTTCTCTGGTGGCTCAGATGGTAAAGCATCTGTCTACAATGCAGGAGACAGATGGGTTTGATCCCTGGGTGGGAAGATCCCCTGGAGAAGGAAATGGCAATGCACTCCAGGACTATTGCCTGGAAAATCCCATGGACAGAGGAACCTGGTAGGCTACCGTCCATGGGGTCGCAAAGAGTCAGACACGACTGAGCGACTTCACCATTCACAATAATGATGTGATCGATCATGAATGCGTAATGAAGCTGCCATAAAAACCCCGAAGCAGAGGGTTTAGGGAGCTTCTGGGTTGGTGAACATGTCCCAGGTTGGTGAATGGAGAGCCGGGGAGAGTGGCACTTGGAGAGAGCATGGAAGTTTGGTTTCCTTCTCCCAGGCCTTCCTTGCCCTACGCATCTCTTCCACCTGGCTGTTCCTGAGTTTATATCTGAGAAATGGAATACCTCCTGCCATATCAGTAAACAGGAGAGAGTTGGACTATAAAAAAGGCTGAAGAATTGATGCTTTCAAACTGTGGTGCTGGAGAAGACTCTTGAGAGTCCCTTGGACAGCAAGGTGATCAAACCAGTCAATCCTAAAGGAAATCAATCCTGAATATTCATTGGAAGGACTGATGCTGAAGCTCCAATACTTTGGCCACCTGATGCGAATAGCCGACTCATTGGAAAAGACCCTGATGCTGGGAAAGACGGAAGGCAGGAGGAGAAGGGAGTGACAGAGGATGAGATGGTTGGTGGCATCACTGACTCAATGCACATGATTTTGAGGAAACTCTGGGAGATTGTGAAGGACACGGAGGCCGGGTATGCTGTAGTCCATGGGTTCGCAAAGAGTCAGACACACAACAACAGTAAACAAGGATGTCCCAGTTATCAGTGATTGCAGCCCTCTGATGACCCATGAGGGAACTCCGGAATGAGAAGAATATCTGTCATCTAGCCTTCAAGATGACACTCCCTCAAGATGATAACCCTCCTTTGCTCTGGGAGCATTCTTCATTCCAGAAGGAATGTCACAGGACAGGGACTGCCAGAACCTGTTCTGGAATCACAACGATCAAACTTGTCACTGTCTTCCCCAAGTGGGGACACGGGTTTTGAGGGTATTAGCCCACTGTGTTCCCCTTTGCCTGGCAAAGCAATAAAGCTAACCCATTTTTTTTCACCCAGAACTCTGGCTCCGAGCTTTGCTTCAGCACCGGTGTATAGAGAAGCTGAGCTTTCATCTTCCCTGTTTCTGGGCTGATAGCGTCCCAATCAAGTGAAATTGTATGTAGGACACCCAGATGGTCTTGGAGAATTGCTTGTTGGTGTGGGGAGAGCCCCCCGCAACACACACACACACACACCATGCATGCACAGTACTCCCACATGTTGGAACTGGGTCCAGGAACTAAATAATTTAGGCCCCCAGAAGCATTCAGCTGGCCCCTCTTGGGGAAGGCTCATTTAGACAGGGACACCTCTGCACTTGGGCTTTTCTGCTGGCTCAGTGGTCCAGAAACCACCTGCCAACGCAGGAGACGTGGATTCGATCCCCGGCTCGGGAAGATCCCCTGGAGAAAGAAATGAAGGAAATGGCAACCCACTTCAGTATTCTCGCCTAGGAAATCCCATGGACAGGGGAACCTGGGGCACTACAGTCTGTGGGGTTACAAAAGAGTCGGACATGACTTGGCAGCTAAACAACAACAACCTTGGCACTCAGCTGCTCTGCTGCTCTGGGGGAAACCATTTATCCCCCTTCTTGTAAGGACTTCATGGGAGTCCTAACCAAGAATCCTTTGCACAGCAGACACTCTCTAGAGCATCTTGACTTCCTCCTGCTCCCTCCTCTGCTACAGCCCCTTCTTTGGGAAAGTAGAATTAAATGAAAGAAACAAATTCCCAAGCAAATCACAGTGCTCTGACCTCCACTGTCACTAACACAGCATTGATTAATTGCTTACCCACAGAAAGGAAAAGTTAATTACCTACCATGGAAATTTTAAAAAAGAAAAAAGGAAACATGAGTTTAAATTTTAATTAGGGCCTTTGCATGATGGGAATGGGAATGAGCTGGTTTCTCTTGTAAGTGATTGTTAGCAATTAAAGCGAAGGCCTCTGACTCCTGGGAGGCCTCTTTCCCCAGGCCTCCAGCTGCACCTCCTCTCAGAGGAGGCAAAGTGGAGCCCAGAGGGCCAACCCACTGCCTCCAGGTCTCTGGCCATCTCCCTCAGGGAGATGCTCACGAGCAGGAGTTAGAAACACTGGGACAGGGTCTACCAAACCAAATCCACGGTTCTTGCTTGTTTCTTATTGTTCAGTCGCTGTCATGTCTGACTTGACAACCCCGTGGACTGCAGCACGCCAGGCTCCTCTGCCCTCCACTTTCTCCAGGAGTCTGCTCTAATTCACGCCCATTGAGTCTTGCTTGCTTCCCTGCTGCCTAAAAGGTCGCCACAGGAACGGTGGCAGATGCTGGGATGCAGGACACTCCCCAGCCACTGGGACTGCTGCCGGCAGGCAGCCACCCTTTCGGATTGCCTGAGTCACACTGCTTTCCCAGGCCAGCCAACACTAGCTGAAGAGCAGCGTGAGGTTCCTGCAGCCCAGCACGCCTGTCACCTCTGAACGCCTTGTCAGCTCCTGTGCTGCTAGGAGGGTCGACCATAGTGCAGCTCACTCCTCTGGCCAGCCCTGCTGCCACACCCGCTTCCACAGGTGGCAATCCCAAGAGAACTCTCTAGTGAATGTCCTGCACACTTATCTCCCTCTCAGAGTTTGCTTCTCTGTCATCCCAACTCGTGACAGAAATTTAAATTAAGCAGTGTTAAAAGTGTCCATGTTATATGTATACCCGTGGCTGATTCATGTCAACGTATGGCAAAAACCACCACAATATTGTAATTAGCCTCCAATTAAAATAAATTAATTTTTTAAGTGTCCATGTTATAGAATCATAAACTAAAGGAAGCTCAGGAGTCATCTAGCCCAGCCTCCCTCCCAGCACAGCAACGCGATTAGATCTGACCCAGCTGATGGGGCCTTGACCCATCACGGAACGCTGACCGTGAAGGGACATGTCATCTCAGAGTGGCCCTTCCGGTGCCTGGACAGTGGGGACTGCTTGACGGCTCTTCCCATACCGGTCAGCTCTTCCAGGCAGAGCCACAGCGCAAGGTTCTGTGTGGGGCCAGGATGGGCCAGGCTGTGAGGAAGACAGGACGTGTAGACCTTGTCCCCGCCCCTCAGCAGCCCTGAGGACGCGCATGTGACCCACAGCCGAGGAGCTGAACTGCCCCCAGACAGCGGAGCTGACGCATAGTAAGACGGGCACCCCATGGCCTGGACACTTTCCTTCTGTAAGCAGCCCAGTCAGCCGCTGGCTTGGCTGCACTAAGTCTTTGGTTGCAGCATGCAGGATCTTCCATCTTCACCGTGGTATGTGGGATCTTTATGTGTGAACTCAGCCCCTGGAATTGGAAGCTCAGACTCTAAGCCATTGGAACACCATGGAAGTTCCTCCAGGTGCTTTTGATTAGCCTAGTCCCGACCTGGGGCTTCTCCAAGGGTATACTCAGCCTGACCTGGGGCCCCCTTTCAGGAGCACAGGTCACCACGCCAAGGGCCAATCAGGCTGAGATTGTATCACAACCCCCCACCCCCGTAAGTCAGAAAGACCATTGGTCTGCAAAAGAATTGGCCAATGCCTAGGGAATCCCTAGGTGATGCCCTTTACCGAGCCGACTCAAGGACCCTGGTGTTGCTCTGGCCTCAGGTGCAGCTGTCCCTTCATACTGGTCCCTGCCCTGGCTCCACCAGCCAGCCCACCCAGCACACACCCACCTGATTGCATGGATGCAGAGGGGCCCACACACCATTCCTGGACCCCAGGCCTAGGCCTTGAATGAGGCCACAATCATAGCCCATTGGAGACAAGGCCCACTCCTTCCTCCAGGACTCAGAGCAATACTTGTTCATTCAACACGTATTTGCTGAGAGGTCAAGAGGGGTGGGAGTCACCCAGAAGAGGCTGTGGTTAAGGTGGAGGGGACGTGGGGTGAGCTGATCAAAGCTTTCTGCAAGCTCAGCCCAGAGTAAGGCAGGATGGAGAGGAGGGCTAGACTGTTAACGGTTGGCTGATCTGGGCAGGACCCACAAACAAATGGGCTAATGAGTTCTCAGAAGCAGGCAGGGTTCCTTTCATCTCAGTGGGACTCTCCTGAGCCACACGCAACACTTTATCCTCTTGGCCCTGACACCCAACCCCAATCCCCAGTGGTCCCCCCGCTCTCTCCCTTGGCTGTTCCTCTGGGCTGTCTCAACAACCAGCACCTGCCGGATAGTCCACACGAGAGTTTTTCCAGGACTTATGTGGACACCCAAGCGTTCACCCTCTGGGCCTTCCCTAGGAAGGAGATAGGGTTGGGGTGGGGGTTGGAGTGAGACAGAGCTGCAGTTAACAGCTGTCTCTACACATGTGTCTGCACCAGTCTGAGAGCAGAGGAGACAAAACAGCTTCCTGGGGAGCCTTCCAGCCCAGGGACAGCCACGGGCTAGCTGGGCATAGGGTAGTAAATATTCAGTGAGTGCTGGGCAGGGATAGATGGAAGAACCCATGGCAAGGGGTGAGTCCCGGGCAGGACTGAGGGCCAGGCCTGTTCCTGAATTAGGACCCAGGTGAAATCCACCACCACAATCACAGCCAAAGGGAAAATCTGTGCAGAGCTGAGCCTTCTTTATGAGGATCTGGGATCTGAACAGTGAAGACAGTGGCAGGCACAGTAAGGAAATGGTGCCACCCAAGCCAAGACCCAGGCCTTTTTAAAGGTTTGATGTTGTCAAATGTCTAAGGGTGGCTGAGCAGAGGAGGGCTCAATAACTCAGAAAGCACGTGGAAAAGTGACTTGCTGATGCCAATGGAGGTCTGTGCCAGACTGGACTGTGAGCAGTACCTTTGATGACTTTGGGGCAGACAAGGAGGGAGTGAGCACAAAGCCAGCCTTTCATGCAGCCTGGGGGGCTGTGTTTATTGAGGCACTTTCTCAAGTCTCCCCTCTCATCTCACCCTCTCTTCCCCAGAGCCCTTTGAGGTAAGCAGGGCAGCTCATGAGACTCAAGGAGGCCAAATGACCTGGCCATGCTCTCATGCCTGGGAGGAGAGGCTAAAGCCAGGAGACCCGTGAACCTCCTCCTCTCATCCCCCAGACAGGAACCCCTCGCAAAGCATGGGTCTTTTGTCAAACTACTTCGTCTTCTCTCTTCTATTTTCTAAGGTTCTGTGCACTGGGGAGCCTGTGTGCATGCCTAGTCATCTCAGTCGTGTCCGACTCTCTGTGACCCCATGGGCTGTAGTCTGCCAGGATCCTCTGTCCATGGGATTCTCCAGGCAAGGATACTGCAGTGGGTTGCCATTTCCTTCTCTAGGGGATCCTCCCGACCCAGGGATCAAACCCATGTCTCTTGCGTCTCCTGCATTGGCAGGTGGATTCTTTACCACTAGCGCCACCTGGGAAGCCCTCATTGAGCCTGGAGCCACCAAAAAAAGACCTGGGTTCTGAGCATGGCTCAGCTGAACTGTGTGACCTTGGGCAAGTTGCATTCCCTCTCTGGGCCTCCACAGCTGTATGTTTTCCTCTGTAGGGTAAAGCTGTAGGCATCAATACACCTGAGGTCCTTTCTGGCTCTGACATTCTCCAGGTTCTATGCTCCATATAACAGATAAGAAAATCCAGGCTTAGGAACTGCCCTGGTGGTCCACTGGCTAAGACTCTGCGTTCCCAATGCAGCAGGACCGGGTTCGATCCCTGGTCAGGGAACCAGATCCCACATGCCAAAATTAAGACCTAGCAAGACCTAGCAAAATCAAGGCCTAGCATGTGGGTGACATGAATGGGAAAAAAAGACCTCCTTCAGTAGCCCCATGAGGACCTGCCTTCTGCCTGCTTGCCCCCCCATACCCACAACTAACTCAACCAAGAAACAGAAAGGGAAACACTTCTGCCCTCTCTGTGTCCTAGGGCCTCATTTAAAGGAGAATCCATATTTTGAGCTCCTTCTCATGTCTGGACCTAGAAGCAGGAAGCTTATCGGTGTTTAATGAAGCCAGGACCAACCTAATTATCAAAGGCACTTTCAATAAGCGCTTTTCAATCCATGCAGGGAGCTAGCACACTCAGAATAAAAAGGGAAGAAAAGCCATTATCTTGAAATGTCTGGGCCCTACCTGGACTGAGCTCTGTGAAGTCATTATGAGTAATGATGGGCTCCAGCCCCAGCACAGCTCAGGGTCCCAGTAATGAGCAGAAGCACGTGGCCCCTGAGCGGCAGGGAGGCTGAGGTCATCAACAAGGGCGACTTTCCCTATTTAGTTTGCCACTTCTTACGAATGTTCCCTCATGACTCCTTCATTTCGTAGTTCTGGTTTCACTCCCAACAGATTTGTTATCCCAAGTTTCCTTTTGTTCAGGAAGAAAGTCACTGTGCTCTGAGATTCTGTAACTGGGCATTCTAGAAGCTTTACTGGGAGGATTTTTCTGGTGTTTCAGTGGCTAAGACTGTGCTTGCAATGCAGGGGGCCTGGGTTCGATTCCTCGTCAGTGAACTAGATCCCACATGCCGCAATTAAGAATTTGCAGGTTTCAACTAAGTGTTTGCATGTGGCAACTTAAGATCTCACATGCCAGATAAGGAAATAAATACTTTAAAAATATCTTGAGAGCTTTACTGCAAGAATTTTCCTGATTTTCTACCCAATTTACTCTGAGCTGATGCTTAGATGAGGGTGGTGTGGTAAAGATGGTGACACATGGTCAGTGGAGGTGAAGTAGACAAAAGGAGAACCTTATTTGGAAGAGGAGAAATTTGATATTACGTTTGGACATGTTAAATTGAAGATGCGTCTAACATTTCAAATAGGGAGTATAGGGAAGGGTCAGTGTTAGAGAGGCAGATTTGACAGTCATCAGAATATCTGGCACATAAATCCATAAACCAGCCGAAGTGTTCAAAATGTGTTCACAGAGAAGTGATGGGCATGCATCACTGGCCCTGGATCACCCATCATTTAGAGGTTTAACAGAGGAGGAGCAACTGCAAATTGGAACCAACTGTTGCTACTGAACAAACTGCCTCATCTGCCGTGAAAAATCAAGGCGGGAGGAAAAGTGTGGAGGCTTCCTAGGTGGCGGAGTGGTAAAGAATCCACCTGCCAATGCAGGAGACACAAGAGACGTGGGTTCGACTCTGGGTTGGGAAGTTTCCCTGGAGAAGGAAATGGCAGCCCACTCCAGTCTTCTTGCCTGGGAAATCCCATGGATGGAGGAGTCCTGTGGGCTACAGTCCATGAGGTCTCAAAGAGTCAGATGGACAACTGAGCGCAGCACAGACGAAAAGTGAATCTCTTCTGCCTGCCAGTCTGGCAACCCCTACTGGCAGGAACTAACAGGGAGCTAACTGGCTGAGCAGAAAACTAGTTTTCAAAGTTCTAGCCCCAGCATCACAAAGCAGAGGATAGAAAGATAAGATTGCAGCTGAGAAACAAGAGCTAAATAACTGGCACAACTTAAGGTTCTTGTTTAGTCCCTAAGGCCAGTCTGACTACTGCTTTCTGCCATGTTTACCTCATGGCCTCTGAGAGTGAAGAAGTGGGTGAGTAAAGCAAAGATCAAGCAGAACTGGCACGAGCTGAGAGAATTGCCATATTGATGAAAGCAGAGATCAGATTACTAGCGTAGAGATTGGAATGGAGCTGCTGAGCTGCTGGGAACTGACATGTCAGAAATCCATAAAGAAATCATTTGAGTGACCTAGGCCGATGGAAGGGTGAGAGGAGAGGCAAGAGTGAGGGGCGATCAGGACTTCATAAGAATAAGGATAAGGCAGGCTTTCAGCTGGTATTCAGAGACTAGATCTCAGAGAGCTAATTCCGCCTCTGAAATCTCCTCTTCCTACATCCATTTCTGCTCGGGGGCGGAAGGAGCAGGGACCCTTAGTGGAACTAAATAACCCTGTCCTTCCTTTCAGATCCCTCTGGATTACGTTCTTAATGGACTTCACCTGGGATGGGGCAGAGTGGGAAACCAGGGATCTGAGAAGGGTGTGGGGACATTGGTGTTGGGGGCACCTAGGTAATTCCGTTGTGTCTGGAGAGTTCTCCCATGCCAACAATTCTTTACCTCTCACTTAAAGTCCTAAAAATGAACAAACAAGGCAAAAAGAGGCAGGAAGTACTCCTGCCCTACTTGGTCCTTATTGACTCACCCTCAGATTCTTCCCATTGCTCACTACCTGCCAATCAGGACCACAGCTCACAAGCAAACATGATTTATAGACCTGTCAACCATCTGCACAGTGTCAGGATATCCGAGCTTAACCTTCTCAAATCTCTCAGTACCCAAAGTTTCCTGCGGAGGTCCTAATGCTCAGTAATTTGAGTCCCACTCCCAATCTATGTGGCTGTTAAAACTCTCCCACTCTCCAATGTTCCCTCTGTAGCCTCAAGAGACTAAAGCATTTTAAGTGCTTACAAGCAAGGACAGGAGAAGACATCTTATAATGCTCTAATCTGACTTCCCATGACCACAGAAGCCTCGAGAATGATGACAGATTGAAATCTTGACGGAGTAATCATAGTTTGCACATCCAAAATGTAGTTAAGTGGCTATGGAGGATCTGGTCTGACATGCCCCTGCACCACTGAGAACTTTTTGTAAACTGTACCAAACCTAAGGTCACCAGCCATTTTTAACACATCTGCTAGCTACAACCTTGTGTCCAAAGATTGTTCCCCCTGGTAACTATGCAAATATTTCAGACCTCAATCAATTCTTGCTAAATAGACATTCTTACTTCTTGCCAGCTCCAAGTATAATCCTTGATAAACTTATGTAACCAGCTGTAACCTTAAGATTTTTGCCTTTATAAACTTTCTCCATTTTGTAGTCCAGCAGAACACAATTCAATTGCCTCTTGAATCCATGTCTCCAAGCTGTAGTCCTAACAAACCCGAAATAAATGCCTCTTTACTTCCATTTCCATCAGGTCTCTGCAGTGAAAGTTTGCTTATCAAGTCCTTCAGTGCAGTCAGGCTAGGACAGGAACCCTGGACCCCAAGCAAGGACCCCGGTATTCCCCCATCACATCTTTTTACACTGCATGGTCCCCTCCATTCTGCAGAGGGTTGGCTCCTTGGTGCCATTTCCTGGAACCCTCAGCCTGCACTCTACATCTGATCTGTGCAGAAAAAGATGATAGAACCTAAGTTCATCACTGATTTGGACTAATGCCTGGTGACGATTTAAACGGAAATGCATTAATAGCTCTGAATATTTCATACCAGGTACATTAGAACAACTAGCATTATTTATTGAAGGCTGATCACCCACCATGGGTATTAATACATTCTGCTTCACGGTGTCAGCCAAATGGAAGTTAGCTTCAGGGAACAAGGTAAGAGGCTTTTGACAGGAGGTGCTTTTGCCTCAGGAAATCAATCTTGCATGGAAGGAAGGTGTAGCCCGGTGGTTATCCAATCTTGCCTTGGCTTCTAACAGAACTCACAAAAGGCTCCTCAGGAGGGCCTCTTAAACCACCGTGTGAGTAGGAGTCCACATCCCAGACAAAACCAGGGCGGGCTAAGCTTCCACTTTCTCCAGCAGATATTAATTCCCCAGTGTCTGAAATGGAGCCCAATGTCTAGCTCTTCTGGTTTCAGCAGAGGATGGTAAAGGAGTAAATGGGCTTAATTGATTAGAGAGGGATTTGGTTGATCTGAGAGAGAAGCTCCCAGCAAACAGCGGATCTATTTTCTCTGGCAGGACAGTTTTCATCGAGTCTCTGACACTACTCCCTTTGGCCTGTGCTGTCAAACTCATTTATCAGACAGGATCTTCCCAAGAAATAAAACACTCTAGCTATTTGAAGCAGCGAGAAATTTAATAAACAGAATGAGGCATTTGTACAACTGTTGGAAGGGTCAGAGGAGTGGACAGTTTGGGTCCACTCTGTCCAGAATGGACAAAGGGTCCAGTCTGTTAACTCTCGGCTAAGCCCACAGGGGTAACATATGGAACTTCATCTAGCTGACCCACCGGAACTATCTGTCTAGCCTTATCTTTTCCTTATTTTATGGTCATGCTGATGTTAATTTACTGTTAAATAAATTAAAGGAACCATGAAGAAAATATATGTTGATACTAAAGCAATGTAAAACATTTTAGCTTATTTAAAAAGTTTTTCTTGGGACTTCCCTTATGGTCCAGTGGCTAGTACTCCATGCTGTAAATGCAGGGGGCCTGGGTTTGATCCCGGTCAGGGAGCTAGATCCCACATGCCACAGCTAAGACCTGACACAGTCAAATAAATAAATACTTTAAAAATAAACAAAAAGTTTTTGTCATAAATAGATGGCCCTTTAAGCCTACTGGGGGGAGGGGAGCCTCCCCCAGGAAATATTAGAAAATATTTCCTAGCAACATTTTATAGGACCTTTTACTCAGGGGACAATTTCACTTGTATATTGCACCCAGCCTGTTTATCTGGCCTTGCTCTGACCACTTCCCTGTGTTCCCTGCCTCAGCATTCAGCCTCTTCTTTAGGTCCAGTCTGTTAACATTAACAAGGATGGGGCATCTTGCTCAAAAAGCAGGGAAAACTTGCCATTAAAGTTACTAAAATATAAAACCCTCTTCTTTCTTCTCTTTGTTTCTCTCTTGACTCGTTATGGTGTTTGCTACTTAATGTCATTCTAAGTAAAAAGAAATTTAAAAAAATTTTTGGATATTAACATAAATTTTACTTTTCATTTTTATTTTGCACAATCCCAGTTTTAAATGCAAATGTAAGGTCATTTAGTTCATATGCAGAATCACTGAAGTTACATAATTCACATTTCATAATTTGTACGTCTATGCATATTTTGTTCTTAACAAAATAGTAGAAAGGCATGAAACTAACTCAGCTGCTTTCATCTTATTTCATCTTTTTAAAATAGGATTTATTTATTTATTTATTTGGCTGTGCCAGGTCTTAGCTGTGGCACCTGGGACCTCCAGTCTTCATTGCAGCGGGCAGGGCCCTTTAGGTGCAGCCTGTGAACTCTTAGTTCAGCATATGGGATTAGCTCCCTGACCAGGGATGGAACCTGGGCCCTCTACATTGGGAGTATGGAGTCTTAGCCACTGGACCACAAGAAAGTCCTTTCATTCTACTTCTTGATATGTATACATCCTACCAGTTCTATCTACTTATCCTACCAGTTCTATCTACTTACAGCTTGTCAATGACTAAAGAAGGACTGAAAGGAGAAGGAACTGTGAGTGGTCCTGTTTTTCCTTTCCTTCAATGCCATCATTTTCCATATTAGTGGCTGGCTAATTCAATTCAATACTTTGGCCACCTCATGCGAAGAGTTGACTCATTGGAAAAGACCCTGACGCTGGGGAGGGATTGGGGGCAGGAGGAGAAGGGGACGACGGAGGATGAGATGGCTGGATGGCATCACCGACTCAATGGACATGAGTTTGTGTAAACTCCGGGAGTTGGTGATGGACATGGAGGCCTGGCGTGCTGTGATTCATGAGATTGCAGAGTCGGACACGACTGAGCGACTGAATTGAATTCAAGGAAGTAACAGAAGAAAGAAAATGACATTAAATAGCAAATAAACACCATAATGAATCAAGAGACAAAGGAAGGGAAGAAAGAAAAAGGCTTTATACTTTAGTGATTTTAATGGCACTTTTCCCTGCTTTCGAACAAGAGGCCCCATCCTTGTTGATTCCTCATCTCTGAGGCAGCAACTAAATCCAGTGGAAGAACTTGGGGCAGATGGAGACTCCTTTTGACAGCGAGGCTCTGAGAGCAGCATGAAGGACTGGATTTGGACTGGGTACACTTTATTTTTAGTTTCATTAAAGAAAATATTAGTATGACACTCGTTAAATTAGTAAGGAAGATTTGCAATAGGGGGAAGAGATTGGGCTTCATTCTCAATATAGCGAAGGCAGCTGGGGACTTACGGCCAATGAGCAGAATGAGGGGGGTCAATGGATGGGAAATTTTTAAGAGAAAACAAGGGTAGAGTCTTGCTAAGCTGACTTAACAGGACTCTCGCCAAAGGAAAAGTCAAAAACTTATACATCAAAGATGGGGTAGAGATGAGGAAAGTCAGATGTCAAAGGTGGGGGATTTCTCACCACACTGACATAGCAAGCAGGGTTCTTTGCTGAGACTGGGCTATGCAGCAACACAGGGCAGGACATAGGATGGAGGCCAAAGAAAAAAGGCTTAGAAGAGCCTTTGTCAGTTTGGCCAAAGAGAGAGTCTCTGTCAGTAAGGGCTCAGCACTGTGCCACCTGTTTATTGTTGTGGCTGTAAGCAGTTCTGTGGGTAATGGGAGGGCTGTGTGTGAGTGGCAGGAGGAGGGGTAATTCATAAACAAACACACAGGCCTCAGGGCTGGGGGTCTGGCTCCATACCCTTAACCTTCGACTACAGGAATTTCTTATGCCTTGGGACAGGTGGCAGAAACCATCACTACACTGAAGCATGGAGTTTATTTGTGCCCTCGTGTGAAGCCAACAAAAGCTTCAGGGCTCCCATTCTGGACTCAGTGTCCTACAGTCTCATCTCCAAGGACTGGGTGCAGGGATGGGATGGAAGAACTGAGAGGACTAGCACGGAGAGAGGGTCCAGGTGAACCTCATGCCTAGAGCTTCTCCTAGTCTGACTCCCAACCTGCTCAGAGAGATACTGGCCAAATTGTTGAATTATAAAACTATGGTAGGGTTGGAATATATGCTGAGGTTTAAGAAAAACTATCCAAAACTTGTACATAAGGCAAAGATATCACTGTATACACTTTCAAATTCATACTAGAGCATTTCCCAATGAGCCTACCTAAGCATCTCCGGACTTTTGAGGGACCATACCTTTGTCTGACTTTGATGGGGACCCTTACTCTGTAAAGTGAGACATTAACTTTTAGATAATAAGTTGCAATTGACTTTTTTGGTCCAGTTAGGGGTACAAACATATTCTGTCCAGTAGAAAAGATAGGTCCAAACATTTTAGCTTTCTTGCACTGTAGTAAATTAACCAAGCTTTGTAGTTAGCTTAGCAATCTCTTTCTCTTACTGTATATACTGTCTCACATACTCTTCTTTGACAAGGCTTTAGGATTCTGCCCATTTCCTCATTAATGAATTAAATAAGTGCTCACTGTATCCTTACATGAGGGTCATATTTTACCTTCTGAAAATTATATTTTGACAAGCAGAACTTCTTGGGACCTGCAGTTTCTATCCCCTCTAAGAGCACCCATAGACAACCACATCATCTAATTATACTAGCATTGGAGAGAGACCACAGGATGTTGGGTGGTGATGACTGCAGTGGTGGGGGTCCCCAAGGAGGGCTCCTCTCATTTCCCCAGAGAATAGGATGTCTTCACACGCGTATCTCACAGCAATCATTTCCCTCTAGGGTCTCTGAATACCCCAGGCCTGAGCCTGGGTGCAAAGAGGTGAGTAAGATTCCCACTCCCTCCAGACAAACACCCTGCAGGTGCTATAGATCCCTGCTCCACTTGTCTCTCTCCCCTGTGCATGCGTGCTCACTCAACCCCAGGGACTGTAGCCTGCCTGGCTCTGCTGTCCATGGAATTTTTATAGGCAAGAATACTGGAGAGGGTTGCCACTTCCTACTCCAGAGGATATTCCTGACCCAGGGACTGAACCTATGTCTCCTGCACCTCCTGCACTGGTAGGCAGGTTTTTACCACTGAGCCACCTGGGAAGCCTTTTTCTCTCTTCCCCACTCTACCCAGATGCTTCTCCTCCTTTCTTCCTAAATGCATTAAGGGATTTGGAGCTAGAATGAGAAAGATACAAATGGCCAAAGCCAATTTGTTTTAATATCTTTTTGAAGCATGTGCTAAAATGCCTCATTTTTGCATCCATTACTTTGAAACACAAATTGTAAGAACTGTCAGTAGCCATCTTGCTTATCTCCTGGGGTTAAAGGACAAAGGGGAGAAAATTACTTGAAAACTCATTTGCCAATATTTTTGAGGAAAGAAACCTCTACCATTTCCCCAGGCTGTCTTCTACTCCTACTAAACAGAATGAAAACCTAAAGTCCTCTTCCTGCTAAACTGAACATGTTACTTTCATAGCCAGTGGTCTTGCAGGTAGCTACTAGCATGCAGGACAGGTCTGGTCAGTCAGTCAGTCAGTCAGTTCAGTCATGTCCAACTCTTTGCGACCCCATGGATCGCAGCATGCCAGGCCTCCCTGTCCATCACCAACTCCCAGAGGTTACCCAAACTCATGTCCATTGAATTGATGATGCCATCCAACCATCTCATCTTCTGTCATCCCCTTCTCCTCCTGCCCTAATCTTTCCCAGCATCAGGATCTTTTCCAATGAGTCAGCTCTTTGCATCAAGTGGCCAAAGTATTGGAGCTTCAGCTTCAACATCAGTCCTTCCAATGAACACTGATCAGTCCTAAAGGACTGATCTCCTTTAGGATGGACTGGTTGAATCTCCTTGCAGTCCAAGGGACTCTCAAGAGTCTTCTCCAATACCACAGTTCAAAAGCATCAATTCTTTGGTGCTCAGCTTTCTTTATAGTCCAACTCTCAGATCCATACATGACCACTGGAAAAACCATAGCCTTGACTATACAGATCTTTGTTGATAATGTAGTGTCTCTGCTTTTTAATATGCTGTTTAGATTGGTCATAACTTTCCTTCCAAGGAGTGTCTTTTAATTTCATGGCTGCCATCACCATCTGCAGTGATTTTTGAGTCCCAAAAAATAAAGTCAGCCACTGTTTCCCCGTCTATTTCCCATGAAGTGATGGGACCAGATGCCATGATCTTAGTTTTCTGAATGTTGAGCTTTAAGCCAACTTTTTCACTCTCCTCTTTCACTTTCTCAAGAGGCTCTTTAGTTCTTCTTCACTTTCTGCCATAAGGGTGGGGTCATCTGCACATCTGAGGTCTGGTATGGTAGTCAGAATGAAAACACAGTCACCTTGTTTCACTCTCTATAACACCAAAAAGAAAGAGACCAAGAAGAGTCAGCGAAGGGTGTTGATGAAATAAAGCATCTTGCAAAGTTGATGAGAACTCCAAATTCAGAGCCTAGGTTAACTCATTCACAACTGTGGGCTCCTGTTAGAAACAGAAGCCAGGAAGTAGGTGCCCCCCTTCCAGGGTAAAGTGATAGGAGATTCATTCCCTATGGACTGAAACTCGAAGAGCAGAATAGCAGGACAATTAAGAGGCTGGGCCCTGCCCAGACCACATATTTCTCATTCTCTAAATCAAGAGACCTTCCTGACCACACACACACACAGAAAGGCTCACTGGAGGTCAAGGGAGGCTATACTCATAGGCCTTTGCAGTAGAATCCACCTTGGCTAAGAGACGCATGCACACACATGGGAGGATCCTGAGGTATATTAAATGTGGACTCTGAACCAGGCAAATCAAAATGACTGGCCAAAGGAAACCCAGAAGAAATGCCCCCCTTCCAGGGTAAAGTGATAGGGGATTCATTCCCTATGGACTGAAACTCGAAGAGCAGAATAGCAGGACAATTAAGAGGCTGGGCCCTGCCCAGACCACATATTTCTCATTCTCTAAATCAAGAGACCTTCCTGACCACACACACACACAGAAAGGCTCACTGGAGGTCAAGGGAGGCTATACTCATAGGCCTTTGCAGTAGAATCCACCTTGGCTAAGAGACGCATGCACACACATGGGAGGATCCTGAGGTATATTAAATGTGGACTCTGAACCAGGCAAATCAAAATGACTGGCCAAAGGAAACCCAGAAGAAGTACCCCCATACAAGTGATTGAAACTGCCCCGAGGGCACGACTCAGGACTCTCCCTCTGAGTCTGCCCATGTGTCTATCAACACGCACTGCTCCCCTTTTCCCCCTAGTAAACACTTTACTTGTTTCACTACTTTCTGTCTTTGTGGGAATTATTTTCTGCAAAGCGGAAGGGCCAGGGCCTTGTCACTGACCACTGGCCTAGTGGCTAGGATTCATTCGGTGCTCTCACTGCTGTGACCTGACCTCAGTCTCTGGACAGGGAACTTCAAGCCACTGCAGGCAGAGGCCACCTGGGATCTCATTTACTGGCCTGGCCTTATCATCACAGAAACATTGCTGGGCTGATGTTCCTGTCACTTACTTTCTAAGATACCAAAATGTCTCTTCAGTATGAAGATTATTTCGAGCTGAAAACAACCAAGGCCCAAAAGTCTCAGGAAGAAACTTTGAACTTCCCCTAACTGCCTGAAGAACCTAGATAGGGGACCTACTGCCGGAAGGCAGTCATCACCACAGATATGGTATCTGTGATGATATCATATCATGGATGGTATGAACCAGGTGTGTAAAAGGGAGGAACCTAGCAAAGTCAGTTAAAATTCTTCTGTGTCCCAGTGCCTCTGCCTGGCACAGCAAACAATTGTTTCCCAGACTTTTGCTTTTCCATCTCCATGTCAATTGCCTTCCTCCCCTTCGAAGACCCAATACCCTACCCCCAACATCCTCCTTTGTCTTTAGCTGAAGATGGTATTTAAGGTGAGAATTTGGGTCATTTGGGCCAGTTACTCAGGTTTTCTGGGCCTCTCCTATATGTTATTAAACTTTTATATTATTTTCTCCTGTTAATCTGTTAATCTTCTTAGACTGGCCAGAAGAACCTAGAAGGGCAGAGGAAAATATCTTCTTTCCTGACAGTTGGTTTAATCAGCTACACAGATAACTGACAGCTCAGTTACTTCTCTCTCTCTCTCTCCTCCAGCTCAGCTGAGCTCCTATCTTGCTGTTTTCATACTAGATACTACAAATCTATCTCATACAGCATACTAGACTAGGGGTGCTTTAAGGGTTTTTTTTCTTTTTCCTGATAATAATAGGTAACATTTTTAAAGTATTTGCTGTATGCTAGACACAGTGCTGTGCACTTCATATGCATTATCTTTTCCAATCTTCATGAGAACTCCCTTTATTATTGATGATTGTGTGCCAGACACGCTTTTCCACATTTTTTGTGAGATGAGAAAATTGTGGCTTAAAAACATTAAATGACCCGCCCAAGGTGGCGACAGCTAGTAAGTGGCAAAGTGGGAATTGGAACACGGATCTGTGTAATGTAAAGTTGGAGCACTTAATCACCCCACTTTCTGATTGTGCACCTAGGCACCTCTCCACCTGGCATTTACCTGAACTCCTGGCATGCAGCAGGGGCTCACTAAATGTTCCTTATGTAATTCTCAGTTCTCTATTTTCTGCCCTATTTGCTCAGTCCTCTGCCAACCATTAATGTAGGATGTTTCTGTCAGTTGCCGCAAAGCCACTTCTCAAGGTGACCAACCCTGAGTTAATCATCTTCTCTACCTAAATGTTCCTCTTTCCCAATGGTTCCATTTTTCATGATATCACCATTTTCCTATCCCCAAGCTAACAAACCTACAGTCATTCTAGATGTGTGTGGGTGCTGTGCCGTGCTCAGTCACTTCAGTCGTATCTGACTCTTTGCAACCCTATGAATTGTAGCCTGCCAAGCTCCTCTGTGTATGGGATTCTCTAGGCAAAAATACTGGAGTGAGTTGCCATGCCTTCCTCCAGGGGGATCTTCCTGACCCAAGGATTAAACCCACATCTCCTCCATCTCCTGCATTGCGGGTGGATTCTTTGCTGCTGAGGCGCTGGAGAAGCCCCATTCTGGATCTATCATTCCCCAATGCCCCCAGGCCCAGACTGGATCTGAATATCAGCTTTAACTGTCTTTCTTTTTGCAGCAAATCTCAACTTCTCTGAAAGCACTCTGGCTTTAGCTCTCCTCACCAAGCTGATACAGCTGTCTCAGAGCCCATTCCCCTGAGGACATTTTTCCCCACGGCTTCTCAGATCCTGCAGTATTCTATGGACTGTGTAGCCCATGGGGTCGCAAAGAGTCGGACACAACTGAGCGACTTTCCCTTCACATCACTTCTCAGATCCTAACTGCACACATTTCCAAAGTCATAGAGAGCCTCATGGTGAAACCAAGCAGGATCCTGGGTGGGGGAGGGGGGTCCTGGGTACAAAAGTCTTTCTGTGTTCAGGGTCTCTCCTATATGTTATTAAACTTTTATATTATTTTCTCCTGTTAATCTGTTAATCTTCTTAGACTGGCCAGAAGAACCTAGAAGGGTAAATATCTTCTTTCCTGACAGTTGGTTTAATCAGCTACACAGATAACTGACAGCTCAGTTACTTCTCTCTCTCTCTCTCCTCCAGCTCAGCTGAGCTCCTATCTTGCTGTTTTCATACTAGATACTACATATCTATCTCATACAGCATACTAGACTAGGGGTGCTTTAAGGGTTTTTTTTCTTTTTCCTGATAATAATAGGTAACATTTTTAAAGTATTTGCTGTATGCTAGACACAGTGCTGTGCACTTCATATGCATTATCTTTTCCAATCTTCATGAGAACTCCCTTTATTATTGATGATTGTGTGCCAGACACGCTTTTCCACATTTTTTGTGAGATGAGAAAATTGTGGCTTAAAAACATTAAATGACCCGCCCAAGGTGGCGACAGCTAGTAAGTGGCAAAGTGGGAATTGGAACACGGATCTGTGTAATGTAAAGTTGGAGCACTTAATCACCCCACTTTCTGATTGTGCACCTAGGCACCTCTCCACCTGGCATTTACCTGAACTCCTGGCATGCAGCAGGGGCTCACTAAATGTTCCTTATGTAATTCTCAGTTCTCTATTTTCTGCCCTATTTGCTCAGTCCTCTGCCAACCATTAATGTAGGATGTTTCTGTCAGTTGCCGCAAAGCCACTTCTCAAGGTGACCAACCCTGAGTTAATCATCTTCTCTACCTAAATGTTCCTCTTTCCCAATGGTTCCATTTTTCATGATATCACCATTTTCCTATCCCCAAGCTAACAAACCTACAGTCATTCTAGATGTGTGTGGGTGCTGTGCCGTGCTCAGTCACTTCAGTCGTATCTGACTCTTTGCAACCCTATGAATTGTAGCCTGCCAAGCTCCTCTGTGTATGGGATTCTCTAGGCAAAAATACTGGAGTGAGTTGCCATGCCTTCCTCCAGGGGGATCTTCCTGACCCAAGGATTAAACCCACATCTCCTCCATCTCCTGCATTGCGGGTGGATTCTTTGCTGCTGAGGCGCTGGAGAAGCCCCATTCTGGATCTATCATTCCCAATGCCCCCAGGCCCAGACTGGATCTGAATATCAGCTTTAACTGTCTTTCTTTTTGCAGCAAATCTCAACTTCTCTGAAAGCACTCTGGCTTTAGCTCTCCTCACCAAGCTGATACAGCTGTCTCAGAGCCCATTCCCCTGAGGACATTTTTCCCCACGGCTTCTCAGATCCTGCAGTATTCTATGGACTGTGTAGCCCATGGGGTCGCAAAGAGTCGGACACAACTGAGCGACTTTCCCTTCACATCACTTCTCAGATCCTAACTGCACACATTTCCAAAGTCATAGAGAGCCTCATGGTGAAACCAAGCAGGATCCTGGGTGGGGGAGGGGGGTCCTGGGTACAAAAGTCTTTCTGTGTTCCGCTTTCTGGTTAGCAGAAAATAGGCTTTGTCCAGCCTCCGTGACCTTCTGTGAGTTCCAATGGGTAGGCTGAAACAGTTGCTGATTAGGGAAGAGAGGCGATGCAGAGAAAAGGCAGGAAAAGTCAAGAAACAGTAGTATAGTCTTGGGGCAAGGTCCTGGTTCCCCTTCAAGGGGGGAACATATATATATATATGTAAAACAGTATCTTTGAACTGTTTTGTAGATACTAAAATCCCCACCAGATGGGAGAAGTTAACTGTATGCTGCCACAAGCATGGAGACCTCAGACCAGTTGGACTCCCAATTCCTCACCACAAACCAATCAGAAGAATGTCCACAAGCTGATCACGTCTTTTTTTTTTTTTTTTTTCTGCATATGGGGTTTTAATTCCCTGGCATCGGTTCGGTTCAGTCGCTCAGTCGTGTCCGACTCTGCGACCCCATGAATCGCAGCATGCCAGGCCTCCCTGNTACCTGAGAGCAGAGCCCCACCTGGGGATGACGCGCTCTGACCCGTCGAGTCCCGCCGATCGGACTGGGGCTCAGCCCTCCGCCTTCTGTGGTGAGGTCGCCTCTCCGCGGGCCCCCTTCCCGGAGGCAAAGCCCTCACTCGGGACCTGACCTCTGCTGAGAGTAGCCAGCAGTCTTCGGGGCCCTCCGCGCTCCACGGCTCGCCCTCTGGGGCGACTCGCAGCGGTGCAGCGGCTCGCCCTCTCAGAGTCGCTGCCTCCGACCGCCTCCTGCAGGTTCAGGGTCTCCAGCAGGGGCACAGGCACGTCCTTCCCATTCCGCCACCAGTGCCCGCAGAGACACACCTCCCTCCCCAAATCTTGCACACAACTCTCAGTCTCCCCGACACAACACACACACGACCTTCCCCCATTACCTTTCGCCTCCTTCCCTCTTTTACATCTTCTAATTGACTGTTGTCTACAATTGCAACCAATTGTTTCTGTGTAAACTTAATGAAAACATTTTCTTGGAAAGACTGTTGATGTTCAATCGGCTTACTAACAAGCAGCTTAATTTTTAAAAATCAGTGACTAAGAGCAAACAGCATTTGCGCGTCTCATTTACTGGTGGCTGGCTACCCTGCGGGCGGTTGTATGAACATTAGGGTAAAATCGACCTTCCTTTTCAGAGCGATGGTGAGAACCTCCACCCTCCAGCTTAGACAGCTGTCCGGGTATCACACTCAAGGAGGAAAATTCAGCATCCCATCCTCTCGGTCATCAGTGCCTCTAGATGTAGTCTTTGGCTAGTCCTTAGTGCAGGGTGGGAGTTGGCTGCTACTGCGCTGCTGCTCTTGTTGGCTTCCCAGGTGGAGCCAGTGGTAAAGAACCCTCCTGCCAATGCAGGAGAGGTAAGAGATGCAAGTTAGAGCTTTGGGTGTGGAAGATCCCCTGGAGGAGTGCAGGGCAACCCGCCCCAGTATTCTTGCCTGGAGAATCCCAAGGACACAGGAGCCTGGCGGGCTACAGTCCATAGGGGCCCACAGAGTTGGACATGACTTAAGTGACTGAGCACAGCCCCCAAAAGAGACGCCAGTGAAGGGGCTGCAGACCTGGAGAGGGCAGCATGCTGGTATGCTGGGCTTTTAGTATCTTTCAAGCTGTATATTGGCAGTCACTGCCTTATGCATGGAGTCAGGGCTGGCACTGAGATCTCTATGACAGTAGCAAGAAGGAAAAAAAGTAAGCATCCGATAGGGAATGAAGAACTGATTTCCCTGTCTGCATATTCACACTGATATCTGGTCTTACATCTGTCTCTTCCCTCGTCCCTGGGCCCTAGTAAGCTCCTCCATTGTCTTGAAATAGAACTCAAACCACAGGATGTCCAGCTTCTTTCTGAGCTTACCCTTGGCCGACCTTCAGCCGCATTTCTCACCATCTCTACTTACCCACTATATTCCAGCCACAGCTTGAACTTGTCTCAAGCTTTCCTCCTTTGCAAATACTTTCCCTCAGCCTTCACTGCTCTTTTCCTTCCAACACACACACACACACACGCACACGCACACACACACACACACCTTTTACATGGTTGATTCCCACGCAACTCTAAAGACTCCGTCCTCAGATTGCCTTCCCTGTGCTGGACCTAGTTTCTTTTCTAGACAGTTCCTCCTGTAGCACAAAGGATGCACCTCTATGATGGTGCTTACTATCCAGTCTGTCCTCTGGCCCCTTTCACCTTCCCTAAGATTCATTGTAAAATATTTGGACTCTGAGCAGCTCAGTCCCTGAGGAGATGACAAGAAAACACTTCATGTGTAGTGAAAGGATATGAGCTTTAGAACTAAGTGGACTTGGGTTCAAACTTCCGATTTTTTTTGCTGTGCAATTTTTAGCAATTTACTTAACCTCTCTGAATCTTCAGATTCCTTCTCTGTAAAATGAGAATAATAATACCTACCTCATGGAATTATTGTGAGCATTAAATGAGACAATTCATATTAAAAATGTCTGCTCCTCAATTCTCACTCACATGTGCTTTTCCTGGTTCTGACGACCTGGCTAGTGAGACAGCTACTGAAGGTCCTTAGACATTTTTTTCCTCTCTGAGCATCTGCATCTACAGACAGCTGTTGATAACATTTACCTTACAGGGATTTATGGAGATGAGATGATTCCAGGTATATGAAACCAGTTTATTGAATTAAAGTGACACGGTAGGACCCAAGCAGAAAACACTTTTATTCTTTATCATACCTTCACCTTTAACCTCAACACATGGACTAATTTTTTGTGGTCCTGGATGAAACTTCAGGCAGTTTCTGTATATTTTCCTGTTTACCTTCAAGTAGTAAATAGTCCTGATAACTTTCATGAGTGGGAAAATTGAAGAAAATAATTGGTTAATATTTACATTAATACATTCATATTAATGTAAGGAAGAAATACTTATAACTACTAGTCTTCATTTCCATAACGGGCCGTGTAGTCAAAGTTGGCATTTTTAACTTCTCTGCTATTCACTCCATATTCCTTTTGCTTTCAGCAAATACCTCAGCTAATACAGTCACTGAAAGACACATATATATCATATTTTACTTATGTATAACTAATCTAGGCAGACAGACTAATTTCTAAGCCGGAAGATCCCACAATTGTGAGTCTTGGAAGGAAAAATTCCCCTGGGGATCACTAAGAGTAACAATAAAGGAGCCATTCTCATTCCAGCCCCTTAATTTTCAGACTCATGAATCCCAGCTATGCGAGAAACTGCACTGATTCAGGGCATATACAGCATCCTGGGGACATTACCTAAGCCCTGCCTGGTGTTGGCACTCATCTTGTGTTGTAACTCTCAAAAAAAAAAAAAAAAGAAATACACCTTTCTTTCAGGCCATTTAATTCAAGGTGATCAGACATATAAAACCGATGAATTCTATGATCATGAGCCCTTTACCATATTTATCTCATTTACTTTTAAATGAGTTTCTTGGTCAGACGCTATGCTTGGTGGAATGCTGTGAGAATGAACAAGACATCCCAGAAGTCCATAGATGGTAGTTTTGGCAGGAGCAGGTGAGCAAGGAAGGAAAACTCATGTTCAGATCAATAGCTCATATTAGGTGTCAAAGGATGTCTGCTCCAGGAAAGAAACCATGTCTGGACAGAAATTGAAAATAGAGTCGGTTAAGTTTAAGTTGGTTTAGTTTACGGTAACTCACTGTCATTTTCAAGATCTGTCTGTCTTCTATACAGAACAAGCACAGAACAAGAAGAAGTCTTGTTGGGTATATCGTTTCTCTGCAATGACTTGCTCTGCTATCATAGCAGGAAAGAGTAGCCACAGACAATAATAAGCAAATGACCATGGTTATATTCCAATAAAACTTTATTTACAAAAACAGGTGGTGGGCCAGATGTGACCCATGGGCTTTGGTTTGCAGACTCCTGCACTAGGCTCTAAAGAAGCCTTACGCCATCAAAACTGGCTGCACAGGTCTCCCAAAGACTGATAAGGGTTCCATTCTGTCTCCTCCAAGAAGGACAGAAATCAAGTTTTATTTTAATTATTTTGTCTAGTGCTTTGGTGTTTTGATGTTCTTCTGAATGAGTGATCTCAATTCCCTCTTTTATCCCATCTCCCCTCTTTCTGTGTAGACATCTCTAAGTGCTTCCCATTCTTCTTCATTCTGTCCTTTTGAACTTACAGGGTCAAGCGATTTTAGAGTGCAGCTCTTTCACATTCATCCTTGCTAACATTCTGGCTTCTTTTCAGATTCCTCATCTATACTAGGGTAAGAGGCAATGTGCAGTAGGATAAGGAGCACTTGTCTAGATCACTGGGCAGGACCTGCCACCAGCTTGCTGTGTGATTCTGAGCAAATTACCTTACCTCTCTGAGCCTTCCTTTTCTCATCTGTCAAATGAGGGTGTTGGTTAATGATCTCTAAAATCACTCCTAGCTCTAAGATTATGATTTTAGGAAGTGGCGGCTTCAACTCCAGCCAACTGTCAGGGGCCATTAATTAGGATGTCACTCACAGACAATGAAACTGCCAGGAGGCCACAGAAATTAGCCACATGATCTTCTGCAGTTGGCAACCTTCCTTCCAAAGCTGGGTGGATAGAGTTACCAGCCAACTTCAGGGAATCTGAGAGCCCATCCCACTTAAGGGAGAAAAGGAACATAAAATGACTCTAGGACCTCTGTGCTCCAGGAAAATTCATTTGCATTCCATACTGCCATTGAGATAGCTACAAAATGTGCACAAATATTGACTTAGTTGGAAGCAGGATCCAAGGGAGCTCTGTTGGGGGATGGCATACTTTTCCTTCTCCACCAGATCCTGTTGTATGGGGCTCTCCTTGCAGTATAAAGAATACCCCTTAAAGCCTACCAAATAAACATATGAATGGGTCAAGAGGAAATGGAGGCTTTGAGGAGTTAAAAAAATGAATGAGCAAACTCCAGCATGTGCCAAAGGAAAGCAGTCTTCTCTGAAGAAAGGCTGAGCAAGGTCAGGGAGGACCAAGGAGCCTGGATGAGGCAGGGGCTGGTGGTGGTTGGCAGCTCGGGTATAGTATCATCCCCCAGCTCACAGCCCAGTGGCTGTAGATGCAGCAGACAGGCAGGAGACTGGAGCCCTCTCCCTCCCTCCTGGATACAGTCTCAAGGGATGGGAAGGGAGTAGAGAAGCCTGCATCCTGGCTTCGAGGAGAGCAGGCTCTCACTCTCCGACTCAGTTAAAGCTGTCTCATTTGTAGCCTAAATAATTCACTCGCCAATCTCTCAAGGAACATTAGAAGAAAAACAAAACCCGACCCAGCCCTCCAGCTCAGGTTCCCACTGCACTGAAGGCAGGCCAGGAGGCAGACCCAAGCTGCAGAGATGGCCTGCTTTCAAAGGTTCACTGGGGCTGGTAATCTTCCAAAAATTGCCTGGGGCCTGGTTTTGTATAGCCCTTGAACTAAGAATGGTTTTCACATTCTAAAAGGTTTTTTTTAAAAAAAAAAAAAAAACATGAAACAAAACAAACAACAAAGATGAATATGCCACAGAGACTGTCTGTGGCCTGTGAATATTTACTCTCCTTTCCAGAAAGTATGCCAATCCCTTAATTCATTCCAAAATCTTGAAGGAAGCAATGACCATCTTTGACCTACTCTTTGACTACCTCACCCTTATGACCCCACTGTGTGCAGACAGATTCAAAGTTGTCAGAATTCTGACAGTAACAGTCTAGCATGAAGCCAGCATCTTGTTCATCCTGTTACCAAAAGCAATGAAAAGGCAAAAACAAGAAGATAAACCCCGGAGTGGGGTGAATGTTCTTGATTTTCCGACGTGGGGAGGGAGGGAGAGAGAGTAGCAGTAGGGGCTGAGACTAAGCCCCAACCCTGATTTGTCTTCTCTGAGAGTCAGAATTCAGCACTGTCCCAGCTGGTCTCTACTACTGACATCCTTCTCCTCAAGGCCTATCACATCCTGCAGTCCTGGTGATCCCAGACGATTCCAGCTGATGCCAGTAGTTACTGAGGCTGTCTGTGATTTTCTTACTGATGAGACATCCAAGTAATTTGCATCTCTGAGGCCTGTGTATCTGTCATCTCCAAAGTATCTAGGGTGCCAACCTCACTGGCTGACCCTCAGGCCTGGATAGAGTCTCTATCCAGCCCACCAGGGGCTCCCTGCTGCCCAGAAGGACCTTAGAAAGAAGAGGACTCTGACCAGCCAGCCCTGGACGCTACCTAGACCCTCTCTTGGAGCCAGAGCCTCTGAGAGGTGCAGACTCCTAAGGACTCCAGAAGAGACAGGTTCAAGAGGACAATGAGGCTGCCAGCTTAGAGTGCCCACTTGTAACCGGACTGTCAGAGGTCTGTTTGGAGGTTTTGGGGCTGAGGGCAGAGTGAAGATCCAGTGGCCCCACATCCTGGTGGGTAGATGTTCTGGATTATTTCAGAGAGGAGTCACCTTCATAAAAGTTCTTGCTCAGAATCATTTTGCTGTCCGGCCAGTTCTTTGCAGATTCCTGTTCTTGAGCTAAAAACAGCATGAAGACCCAGGCTGCAATCCTAATATCCAGGCTAAGCGAAAGGTTAGCAGTCTTAGAGATTTAGGAGCCCAAGCTGTGAGACCTTGGGCCAGTCATCTCATCTCTGTGGGACTTAGTTTTGTCATCTGTTAGAATGAGCAAACAAACAAAAACTTGGGGTGCCTGGGTGGGGATGGTTTTACAGTCCTGTCCACCCCATACTCAGCATGCCCAAAGCAGGCAAGGCTCTGCAGAAGCTTTTCAGGAAAGTTTTTGGCTTCATGTTGGTTTTCCCTTCCCAAGTCAATTCAGTCCCATTCAAATGAGACACAGCTAGTCAGGCATCAGGGGAGAGTTTTCCTTTAGCAGGTCAGCAGTTGCTGGGGATTCAGAGGGACATGAAGTAGGGAAGTACTGGGTGGTGAATACGACCTCTTGTCTTTGTGCCTTGTGGCTAGAGGGTAGCGGACGAGCTGTGGGAGTCCCCTCCCCAAACCCAACATGCTCACAGCATATGGTCCAGAAACCATAGTCTGACACCACACCCTTTAGTCTAAATTATCGAGATTGCCTTTCGTCAGCTCTCCAACTTGACTGAACATCCCTTAAGGGTAGGGATTGTATCTTGACCTTCTTCTGTCTCCCAGGAGAGCCCAGCATGACAGGAATGTGACTGGAGATGGGCCTGGAGATGTGCGGTCTGGATCTGCTGAGAAGTTTGCAATGCCCCTGGAAAGAGTCTTGTGTACTGAGCACAGGGGGTATGGGTCCGTAAGCAAATCCCAGTATTTGCTGGCTGATAGCTGGACACCCTTCTCTCGTCCGTGGCTCAATCAAGCTGTCAGGTCACGACCCCAAGAGCTATCGTGTCACCTAGAGAGCAAGTGATGCAAGGTTAGAGAAGGGAATGCTTGTGCCATCCCAGCATGCCAGAGAATCCCCTGGATACGCAGGTCATGTAGAGGTCATTGCTGCTGATCCCTTCCCCTGAAGCAGTCCAGACTGGGTAAGCACAGCCTGGTCGCCCAGGCAAACTTAAATCACTCACATGTCACTGCTGTTTTCTTCAGAGTAGCTAACAAATGGCGAGCACAGTGACCTACAGGCTACAAACCCAAATCTATAAACTAGTGACCAACGTCAGAAGCTCTGGGGTGGGTCTCTTCTAGTCTTAAATCTACTCAGCATGACTGTGTCCCTTGCACGCCTGAAGATAGGAAGCTCGACTTTAGGTCTGGCCACACCTTACTTTGCTGTGGCTCCTGTTCAAGCCCTGTGAAAATGTTGCTCTCTTCAGAACTCCAGAGCCGGCCTTTCCTTCTCTGTTGTCTTGTTTGCATGTTTGTTTGCTGGGTGTGATGGCGAAGAGGGAAGGCAGAAGGCAGAGTTCTGGCCTCCCCCGCAGTGTCACTCATCCATAGAAATGGCCGTGACGGAGTGATACAACTAATTAACTGTGCCACACATGGAACTGCTAAGAGTTCAATAAAATTTTAATGATCCCTTGCTCTGTGGGGCGGGCAGCAAACCATGAAAATAACCACCCTCTCCGGTGGTGTCAGCATAGCAATTCAACCAGAGGAAGGCAGGTGTCAGCTGTAAGGAGTGAATCATGGGAGCGTAGGGTGGGGCTTGTGGTAGGGGCGGGTGGGAAGAATGTCCACTGCAGAGATTCCATTTTGAATTATCAAGATTATTTCCTCAATTCTCTACTTTGTTCTAAGGACCTGACATTTTCTGGGAGGTAAACTCACTCAAGGCAGAGGGGGAAACCAAAGCTTAGGGAGCAACAGAATCTGCCCAGAAGGACATGCGTGCGTGCGTGCGTGCATGCTAAGTCGCTCCAGTCATGTCTAACTCTTTGCAACCCTGTGGACTGTAGCCTGTGATGCTCCTCTGTCCGTGGGATTCTCCAGACAAGAGAATCCTGGAGAGGGTTGCCATTACCTCCTCCAGGGGATCTTCCCAACCCAGGGATTGAAACTGCACCAGAAGGACACACTGGATTTCAAACCCAGAAGACCTGACTCCAGTCCCCAGAGTCTAGACAAACCCAGCAGAGACTGTCTGGCAATGAGCCCAGAGGGTCTGCTGCTCCGGCTGTGGGAAACCAGCATCCTAGATCCCCGGGCTCTGGGCCCCTTGTCCCAGCCCCCGTGAAGGCGGAAGGGCAGGGGTGGGATGCACGGTCCACCCCTGGATACCTTGGTGGTTCTGACTTTGTGTCCACTGCTGCAACTCCACCCCGACAGGTCCGGGAGCACTTTACACTCCTCCCCTGGCAGGCAGGGCCCATGTGACACCACCACTTCTGCAGGACTATGGAGGCTGTGGGAGCAGGAGGCAGTGAGGGTAGATCTAAGGTCTCTGCATGCAGGAGTGGGGCTGGTCTGTGCAGAATGAGGGCGCGTTCCCACACACCCTGGCTCTGAGCCCAGCATTTCCCTTGTCTTTCCTGACTCTAAGCTGCCTGCAAGGCAGTTTTCAGGCTGAGGCCTGGGGACACAACCACACCAACCTCAAGCCTACTGACCTTCCATCTCACCAAAGCCAGGGCAGAGTGTGGGGAAGTGGTTTCTAAGGCAACTCTTGACTTGAGCCACCTGGTTAATAGCAGAGAGGCACAACCTTCGACATACACTTTAGGATAAGTGAGCAAGTGTGCAAGTCATCTAAGGGGGCCACAGGCCAGGAGTGCACAAGTAGGCACGTGTGTGTGAGAGGGAGGGAGAGAGCACAAGTGGGCGTGTTTACAAAGCTGCCAAGTGAGCATAAAAAATTGAACACGGGCAGGGCTGCGGGAAAGGCGTGAATAGGAAGGAATTCACTACTGAGCGGCGTGTGTGGAGGGTAAAGGCGGGCTCGAAGGTGAGAGGGGCTGTGAGAGGCCTGGGGAGGAGCCGCGGGTGAAGAAGTCAGCGTCTGCAGGAGTGGGTGTGAAGTGGTGAGCCTGCTGGAAGGCTGAGAGGATCTACCTGAGGAAATGGATGGAGCCCGTGTCAGGCAGTAGGTGCGGTGCGGTCTGGAGGGAGGGCACGTGCATGTGACGGCACTTTCCTCACCTCTGGGATGGGGATGGTCACATCTGTGCCCCTCCCCGCAGAGGGGGCCCCTTCATTTGAGACTCCCAGGGTGAAAGCCCTGAGATGGGCATGAAATTGCATCCGCAGCAGATGGCGAAGCCTGGACAGACCTTCTTATCTCTCTGACCAGGCCCTCCCCGCTGGGTCCCAGCTTCTCACTCACCATCCACACAGGAGGGCTTTGCCCGGGTGGTGCCGGCCACCTGGCCGGAAAAGCAAGAGCACTTAACAGATGTGTATAA